>CAHIKZ030004892.1:1337500-1567500 GCA_903632075.3 Acanthosepion pharaonis | reverse complement strand
ACACGTGCCTTTGAGAAAAGTGTATTTTTGCGCCAGTCGAGTTTGTAAAGATAAATTGTTACAGAAGATTTCGTATAGGATAGCTATTTTCTTTTCTTTCTTTTTCTAGGCTCAACGACGAATTCCTGTATAACAAGGTTTTCATTGGTCAAACAATTTTTTACATAGTCTCACTTTTTTTTTTCTTTTTCTTTTTTTGTCATTTTTCTTCAGCTCGTCAGTCAGTCTCTTTGAACTCTTAGCTTTCATTGGTCCAAAGAAAATTTTGCACAGGTTCGAGAATTTATTTCCGTCTTTTTCCTCAACTCGCTCGAATTTGAAAGGATTGGGTAAAGGGATTTATTCTTATTTCGTACTCACCACAAAGCCTACGCTTCAAGGACGCAGGATTAATCCAGCCAAAGGGGGTAATAAATCAACAAAGAAAGAAAAGCCGACGGATTCAACCTCAAGACTTCCTAAGAAGAATTTAAACGAAACGAACATTCAAATTTAGCTTTATTCTAATAAAGTACTCAATTTATTCTAATAAATTACAACCCGTGGGAAACACGAAACTCCTTCGTGCTGAGACGTTCCTCTTCAGTTGAAGAACTTAATTGGACGCGCTTTGTATTTTCTCTATTGTGTAATTTGTTACTTCCTCAAAGTTGTTCCTTTTTCCCCCCATTTTTAAAAGGCATAATCTTTTTTTCATTGAATCCGTGTCCTTTTCTAAAAATTGTAACACTTTTTTCCTTTATATCTGATGGTAATCTCTATTTTGTAGCATCAGAATTGTGTTATCCTGCAGTAATAGGGGCACAAAAGAAAACTTTTGTGCAAATTTTGTATTGTATCTTTTTTGCTTTTAATTAAGTAGTAAATGTTTTTCCTTTAAATTTACGCACAGTGGTTGGGTATTGATTTGTATTTGTGCCTATTTTGACCTCTAGGAGAAGAGAAGACCGTGTTCTTTTCCCCTTTCTATTCCTACCAACTAGGTTTTGTGTTTGGCGCAAGAACTTAAATTGGGTGGGAATTAAAAATTTTTACATTTTATACATAGGACAAATGTGGTCTTTGTGTAGTTTTTTTTAAAATTTTTATATTGGTTAATTTCTAAATGCAAAGAACAAAATTTCTTCGTGATAGAACATTGAGAGATAATAATCTATATCTAATAATAATAGATATTTTCTTGAAACTGATAATATATCAATTGACGTCGTTGTAAATGAAGATTCTGTAATTTCAGACTCTCTCTGAAATGATACATTGAGAGACGGTACTATATTTGATGATAGTGGACATTTTCCTGAAACTTATAATATATTAAGTGACGTCGTTGCAAATGAAAACTGAAATTTCAGTATTTCTCTGTGATAGTACATTGAGGGTGATCTCTGTGTAATTTTTTATTTTTTTAATATATATATATATATATATATATATATATATATATATATATACACACACATTCATATAGATATGTATGTGTGTGTGTGCGTGAGTATGTTTGTATGCTATATTTTGGTGATTTATCGTTTGTGAGTAAAAGCAAAAAGGCGTGTGACGTCAACGCTACTGTGGGTATTTGTATTTGTGATCGTAAGGGTGTATCTATTTCATAGCACTATTGTATGTGTGTGTGTGTGTGTAAAATTTAATCCATGTGATGTGCATTAACAAAACTACTAAAGATCTATCTTTTAGAGATGCACTGAGCAACGTTCGTTCATCGCCGCAAAGGCGTCTTACTTGTACTTATTATTAGAAAAGAGTTAAGTTTAGGATACATTCGTTTATCCCTGTAACTCAGGGGTCGGCAACTCATTCGACCCCGCGGGCCGGATCGTGTTATAATGACGGGTCGCGGGCCGGACGAAGGCCATTAATGAAAAATTAAGGAAAGTTACATATGCAGACCCCTGTCAACCTAAATATTTAAATCCATAATGAAAATAAACATTGAGAAATTAGAAAAACAAAAGAAAATCTAAAATTAAAAAAACACCTAACAAAAATTACTTTTCCTCAAGGAACGTCAAAATACTTCAAAGTGAAAAAAAAAATCAACCGAAGTGAAATGGATGAAATTATGACGTGTAGGTTTGAAACTGTTATTGAAAATTGTTCCACAAACGAACCACACACACACAGATCAAACAAAAACGAAGCACATATACCCATACATACGAGTACATATAGTTGCAAACATATACACTTACGTACGTACACATGCGGTATCATCCACACATTCATGAGGCATGTATGTATAATGCGCGTATGTTTAACTGTCTTTAGATTTCTGCTCCCTCGCATGTCAGTCCCTCCCTGGCCTCTTTCACTTTATCGTTCCTTTCGCTTCTGTTATCTTTTAATGTAGCCAAGGGTCATAACAAATATGGATCCATTATTTGACATTAAACGTAGGCAACGCAACTTGGTAAAATAAGTCTCATGAAAGATAACTGGCAGATAGTCTAATATTTTTGGTGCACTGAGATGTGTAGACATTCTATGGAAAATGGCATATAACAAATTTCATTTGATGGTTCTCTCTCATGTTAAAAATAGAGTCATTGGTAATCAGGCTCGCGGGCCGGTCAAAATGCCTTCGAGGGCCGGATCCGGCCCACGGGCCGTAGGTTGCCGACCCTTGCTGTAACTGATGCTCTTCACTCAAATTTGGAGATAATAATTACTGTGTGCAGGAGTGTTGCTGACAATTCTTCGTTTTTAACTGATCTACAAGCAACAAGGAAACAAATTCTCCATGGTGTCAAGAGACTAGAACAAGAATATCTAAAGGATGTTGATCTTAATCCTATTAATGATTTTCCACTTGTATATCAAACAACAACAAAAAAAAGTAACTTCTAACTACCAAGACATATACCAGATAATAAAACAGGAAAAAATTCAGGCTGTTTTTACAAATGTAGTAACAATTGTCAGATTGTTCCTGTGTTTGATGGCAATTAACTGTTCTGGAGAGAGATTTTCCAAACTGAAAAGGATCAAAAGTGACCTTCCAATGTCACAAGAATGGCTGTCTGGTTTGAGCATTCTTTGTATTGAGAATAATAAACTGCGACTTATTGATTTTGATGAAATTATTAATGAACTCGCAGTCAGGAAAATTGAAGGAAGATGCTTCGACATTAAATTACCGACCGTAAATGTGTAAATAGCCTTAACAAGATAATATGAAAACAGCAATTTGATTAACTGTTTTGTGTAAACAATAAACTTCTTCATCAATCGTCCCTGTGCGGCGTAATATTGTTATTTTCAATAAAGTACAAGATTAAAAATTTTGTCAATCTTCAAAGGTTAAAATGTTACATAATGTTATAGATTTAATTGTTGTTCACTATAATGAATGTCCTGTCTGTTCTTTTTCCGTCAAGTCTGGCTATTTCGTCATGTGACCTGTGTAAGATAGTGTTGGGAGGGTTGGAGCTTTGGTTAATATATAATGTCTTTCAAGTTTGTTGTAATGTAAATATCTGACCTATAGCCAATATAGTCTAGAACTGAATTTGGCCAAAAACATACCCTGATAAAAAGAATTCCCTGATAATTCAAAAATTTGCTTAAAACATGTTGAAAATAATGACTGATCAGGTAACATATAATATTTTAACTACACCTAAACTTTCTGAGCATGTATGCCGGACTGCCTGTGTGGGCATGTTGGGCCTGTCTCCTTCAGGGCTCAAGTAAAGGGTCTCATAACTTAACTAGCACAGGGTCTCATTTGTCCAAAACTCGACCCTGCTTATCTCCTATACCAAATTTGTTTTAACTGATCTATATATTGTCGGAGTTAGCTCCTCCTCAGCTCCTCAACCCTTCACCAGGGGTCTCTTTCCTCTGGCTATAAATACTGGCTGACCCTTCGCCTCGATCTTTTTTTTTTTTCCTCAGGCGTTCAGCCTTATACCACCTCGTAGATGTGAGCTCTCACAAATACAGCATTTCCCAAAAAAAGAACAATACACGTACGTACGAACACTCACCACAACACACACACATAATATTCACCACACGCACTCAATGTAACTGTCCATGTAACTTGTAACCTGTAACTTGTAATTAATACATATATTTGTTTACATATATTTATCGGTCTTGTTTGTTTCTTTTCTTTGTCTTCTTTGGACTTAATTAAAGTCCAACTTTCTCATATAGTTGGACCGGCTAGCAGGAAATTCTACCCACATGTGATCTTCTACATACTCATTACCGACACGGTCCTCTACAATATCGAGGCATTTGAAAGGTTTAGTGTTGATTAATTCCATATTCTGAATTTTTAGGATAGATTCATTCCAGTTTCTGCTTTGGAAAATTTTATCTTGTCCTACTTCTTCTTAAAGAATATTGATTTCAGAAAATGGTGGGTATCACCCTTTCGCTCAATAAACCGTTCCAGTAAGAGTCACGACGGGTAGTTTGAAGAACAATACATAAAGATACATCACCGAATGCCCCCATAATTTCGGTCTTGTGCCACATCTAAGCAACACAGAAAATCATTTTAGAGCACCTCGATGTGGTGTAATAGTTAGCAAACTTGTCACACTAAAACTTAAATTACGAATGAGTAGAGAGTTCGATCCTCACTGGGTCCTCTACACTATCGGATTTGTGCTACATTTAAGCTACGCTTAGAAAATTATTTGAGAGTTTCGATTTGGTGTAATGGTTAGTAAGCTTGTCTCGTTAGATCAATTACGACTGAATAATGAGTTCAATCTTCACTTGGTGCCCAATACTTTCGGCCTTGTACCACATCTAAGCCACAATTTGAAAATCACATAAAGATACCTACAGTGAATGTCCTTGGATGATTCTTAATTCACGGGAGAATCAGCTACTTAGAGTAACCCACGACAATTACCGAGTTCGTTCATTTTATTTTCTCTGACATTTGTCAAAATTCTTATGGGCGAAATTATTTTTGAATACTTTTGGAGACAAGCTGATAAAGAAAAATTAATTACTAGCCCTGGAGTGACTATAGGCGACCGGGTGTGTGGCCTGGTTGACCATGAAACACATAAACAGAGAATTTTTTTATTGCCAAAGATGTTGGAAATATTTTCTTTCCTTTCCCTCCCACCCATGACAACTGAAAATGTACAAAACAATTCTTGAGATTGGCTCAGATCATCTTAGATATGGCCAAGTTCCTGGCTTTTTGGAAATCATCTAAAACAACCAGCGTGAGACAAGCTGATTAATTACTGGAAATACCCTTTTCGCTTACGCATTCTAAAAGTTTAAATTCGTCACAAAGACAGTTGTACCAGCCCTTCGAGTGGGCTGAGATTGAATGCTGAGAAGCTTGGAGAAGAGAGAGAGAGAGAGAGAAAAATTAGCACCACCTATATGGAGCGATGGTGCGAGATGAGAGTTGGCGTTAAGGTGGTGGGGGCTTGCTTCTTCTGACCACTCTCAAAAGCGGGGCTGGACAACCTCTAAATTTGGAAAATTACTCGAGTAAAGCGCCTTTAAAAAATATAGGGTTTTAGAAAAAGGTTGATGGGCGATAATCGAACCCCAGACTTTACTCAACCCCACACCTGCCAGATGCTGGACTCAAAATAAGATGGAGGCTTGAATAACAAGTAAAGAGTCCCCACATTACTGCTACTGAAATCCACGTCGTTCGCCGAAACCTCTTGACCAAGACCTTGTGCCAGCCCTGGACACCAGAAGTTAGTCATTTAAATTACTACTAACACAGGCTATAAACTCCAAAAGGGGATCCCCGTGTCATTTGATTATAAGAGAAATGGGTAGTGTTAAAACCGCTGTATAGAACAAATCATATATAAACCAAATCGTTATTACATTTTTAACCCGAGTTAATTCTTTATTCCAAAGAATTAATTTTTGTGTAGCTCCCCACCGTCGACCTGTTGTTCACTTCAGCTATCTTTTCACCCTCTGAGATCAAAAAACACAATGTGGCAGAGTAGTGAATGGTTGTGAAGCAGACAAACGCCAGCTAGATCGAGTGGAACCGTGCTCAACAACTAGCGACAAACCAGCCACACGTTAACGTGTGAGGAATGAATTAGATGGTAACCACGGTGGTCTGAAGATCACGGCAGAGAATGGTGTTAGAATATTTCTACTTTATGTTAATGGAAAACGTTAACTCTCCTGTGGGTTAGCATCAGCCATGCTGATGGACGGCAAAAAAGATCCTATAAGACGATTAAAAGAGAGCAATTCTGTTTTAGAGACCTCAAAATTAACATGCCATTTCTTGCTCCAGTTAACAACAGATTGTAGGTCTGTTTTTTTAGATCAGGTGCCAATTTGGCCTTATCTTACCAATCATATTTACCATTAGAACAGGATTAAATATTAGAGCTCTGAAGGACGCCCGCATTAATGCAAAAATATCTAGAAGAATGGCCGTTCAAGATAAGTTTCATTTCACGGTTTGATAAGAAAATTTGTATCAGATCAAAAATTTGTTCAGAACTACCATAATCTTTCAACTAGTGATAAAAACCAGCAAGAAAAAAATGGTTAGAAGTATCAGACGTTTCGCGTGTGTTCTTAAAAACGGGAACTATAGAAAAAGATTTCCAAGAAGCAGGAAAGCAAAAAGCGCCGATGCATTTATTGCAGAGTTTAGAAAAAAAAACAGAGACCAATTCAGGAGCACATTTCTTAAAGACGGTTGCAGGAATATCATCAGATCCACATGCTTTGAGGCGATCCAGTTTAGAGATGATAGCAGAAACTATGGACGGAATTATATGCATATCAAATGGTGGAAACTCATTTCTAAATGAAAAGTCAGGCAAAGATACTTCAGATGAGTCAAGAGTAGAATTTGAAGAGAATTTACGAGCAAATCATTCTGCTTTATCAGCAGATGTTAATACCTCAAATTGAGTGAAGAGAGGAGGTGTAGAAGACTGACTCTTATTTAGCACACCATTACGGAGACGCCAGTAGTCATGAGAACCAAACTTGCTAGAGGCTATATGGTCCCTCATTCTGTCAGCAAACAAAGACTTAGCCTCTTTGAGGACACGTTTACAATCATTGCGAGTAGGCACATAAAGGCCTTTGTTGTAATTGGAAGTGGTTAAAAAATGAGCCTTTAGATTAATTACAATTATTACTTCGACCATTATACTCGATAATAAGAAACCGTTTTCTCGTTATCGATTGCTACAACCAATGGGTATTAATTAAAGGTTAAAAGCATTTAAATTTATTGCTCAGATCAATAATACATTCATGCTAGTATCATAATAATAGCAATATAATAATAATAATAATAATAACAATAATCAGCCATAAACACATTGGCTGTCCCTGTGGTGCAATACAGCTTTAATGTCCTTAACTGGACCATAGCTGAAATTAAGCGAATGGACGCCAAAACGAGAAAGCTTCTCACTTGCTATCGCATGCATCATCCCAAAGCTGATGTTGATCGTCTGTATGTGCCCAGATCCGAAGGAGGCAGAGGATTAGTTCAACTAGAACTGTCCTACAAAACTACAACAATTGGCCTCCAAAGATACTTGGAAACTACAGAAGACTGGATGATGGTATGCGTCAAGGAACATGAAAGTAGTAAGCGTTTTTACTCCGTAATGAAAGAAGCCATCAAATTCCAAATGGAGTTTCAAGTGGGCGTAGAGATGCAACTACAGCACAATACACCGGCTGAAACTGCAAAATACCTAAAAAGACAGCAAAGACGAATGCAACCGACCAGATACAGAAGCGATGCAAGATAAACCTCTTCATGGCCAATACTCTGCCCGTACCAAACAAGCTGACGTAGACAAAACCCATACCCACCAGTGGCTACGTAATGCAGGGTTGGAAGCGAAACTGAAGGTTTATCCTTGCTGCGCAGGACCAATGCTTGCTAACTAGGAATTATCAAGCACATATGCTAAAATATTGTGTCAGCCCAAAATGCAGATTCTGTGATAAATATCCAGAAACGATTGATCATCTTGTATCAGGTTGCACGGTGTTGGCACCCACTGAATATAAAACCCGACATGACAGAGTGGGCCAATATCTGCACTGGAAAATCTGCAACTTCTACGGGAAGGAAACTGAAAGAAACTGGTATGAACACCACCCAGACCCGGTTACGGAGATAGGACCTGTTACAATTCTATGGGACTACACAATACACACTGACAGAACAATCAAGGCCATCCGGCCAGATTTTGTTATTAAAGACCACAAACAAAAACGGTGCCTCCTTATTGACATGGCAGTCCCTGCTGACTGCAATATATCTTTGAAGATATTCAAAAAGTTGTCAAAATACAAGGACCTTGAAATAGAAATCTCGAAAATGTGGCATATGGGAACATCAACAATCCCTGTTGTAGTTGGAGCCCTAGGACTGGTTGGAAAAGATTGGCCGTAGACTAATTGAAGGGATTCCTGGAAGTCCATGCTCAAAGGAGATACAAAAATTGTTCTGACAAGTACAGCCCACACCTTACGAAGGGCTTTATCTATGCAATTTAATTTTTTTTTTTTTTTTTTTGTCAGTGGAAAGTGTCATGACGCCATTTCTAACCTTAGGTCCCTGGGCGGGACCCGGAAAGAAATGTGTAAACGCCAGAAATCAAAGAAAATAAAAATAATAATAATAATATAAAACTATGACAATGACAATACTACTTACAGGTTTAGAGAATATATTTTAAAGTGCAAACCCGAACAATGAAAAAAGATAATTTCAAATGCCATTGAGATAATAAGCAAAACAATTTTCAAATTCATTCTAATTATCGGATATAAATATCCATTTGTTGTAATGAACTGTAATTTGAACCTTTCACTTTTATCTATATTCTTTTTTGTATGAGAAAAAGCCTTAAATCTTTATTTTTTTTCTTGATGCATATATAGCTATTGTCGAGAGGCAACAGACGGCGCACTACTCAGGTCAGGGTCACGTGGAGTTGTTTTACGTCACAAGTTGCGTTCGCTGGGCTTAAAATCTCCTCGACAGATGTGGATCATTGATGTGCTCAACGTAGTTCGGAGAATTCAAAATTTCTGATAATGTTGATATCTACAACGGTTGCATCTTCAGCAAAATGTGTGACTGCGACAATTGTAATCGAGATTACATGATAATAGTTTAATTTGGAAAAGAAGTCTTTATTTCCATTTTTTTTTTCCATTTTAGCATAAAATCATTCGCAGCCAAAATGGTCGAGAAAGTCTTATCAATTTTATTTTCTACATTTTAAAGGCTTTTCATGGTTCCTTTAAATAACATCTCTGTGATCCTTGATCCCTAACCCAATTACCGAACTTCAAGGCAGCCAATGCTTGGGTGTTAAAAAATGATCATTTTGTTAAACGAAAGTTTCTCACATTACTTTTAACTGGAAAACCCACATACATACAAACAAACAAAAATATAAAAATGTATTTTTAACAGTGGCACTTGCATATTAATTACACCCAAAGAAAGCCAGAACTTATTGCGATCAAAATTTTGTGCTAAAAACAACGAAGACACTGAAATTAGTCAGAACGAACCAAAATACAATGATTTAAAATTTAAGTAATTTTATCTCTTTTACAGTATATCAACTATAAAAAAATAGGCAGATTGAGATCTAAGAGAAATTTCTAATCAAAACGATTTAGGTTGGAATAACATTTTTAAACAAGAAAACACAAAATCAAAATTTAATCAAAGAAAAAAAAAACGGCAAGGGGAAATAACCCCTCGCGTAAGCAATACATCTACAGTAAAAATCGAATCAAGATCCAAAATTTTGAGTAAGGTTGGGTCCGAAATGTGATATTTCAAATACTTTTGAGTAATATGTTTTTTAACCTTAGAAATGATATAATAATAATAATAATAATAATAATAATAATAATAATAATAATAAAGCCAGAACAAACATGGTCAGGAATCAAAAAAAAAAGGATGTTGAATGTGTGCTAAAAAAGCACACAACTTGAAATCTTGAACTTGAAAAAGATAAAATTCCTAACTTTTGGCTCTATTATCTAAATACAGCACACAAAAAAAACTAGCCAAAGAACTTCAAGAAATGGTCAATGATTCTACTAAAATTTCGGCAGGGGTAACCGAAAGAATTACATTCCTTCTACCCAAGAATGGTGACACGAATGTCCAAAAAATACTACAGACTAGTTACATGTCGTCTTCTCACTCCTTAGAAACTGTTGACATCTATTCTAACAAAACCGACATATTCCTTCTTAGCAAAAAATGAAATACTATCGCTTGAACGAAAAGGGTGCAAACGTGGCTCTTACGTATTTAAAGATAAATTACTTATTAATAGGATGATCTTGGAAATCTGCTTCAATACAAAGAAAAATCTCAGTATTACCATAAGGCATTCGATAGTGTACCCATTACTGGATCTTAAAGTATTTAAATATATACAAGGTATCACCCGTCGTCTTCCATTTCATCAAACAATGTCGATATGGAAACAACACTTCACCTCATCATATATGTATATGAAATCTATAAGTCTAGTGAAATAAACATCAACAGAGGAATATTTCAAGGTGATTCTTTGTTTCACTTACTAATTGATCCAACTAACGCTTTTATCCACTGGGTCTTGAGAATCAGTGTATGAATCTTTGGGATTTATAAATTTAATGTCTCAGTAACCATTTTTATTTTTACCAAAGCTCATATTGCAATTTTGTTGTCATTCATTGTTTTACTCTAGCCCTCCGTATTACTGGTTCCTATATTGTATTTATTTTTTGCTTGGCCGGATTAAGAGATTTTTGTAGTCTAGCATATGTGCTGATTCCTTACATTTTCGTATTTTCTTTAAAACTCAAGGAATCAACGCATATACTGGACCAAATTTATACAATTATTAAAAATTATATACACACCAATTTTCGTCTAGCTAAGTCATACATACGCCTCACTCTACACAAAACAAATTTTAAAACAAATATGCCAGAATTCTGGCCATTATCGACGCGACTCTCTCTTGCCACATATATCTACAGCTACGTCTGTGCGTTTCCCTTATATAGGTTATAAGAGAAACCGGACAGGGCAGAGGCAGAGAGAGAAAGAGAGAGAGAGACTTCACGCGCACACGCTAACCATGCCAGTCCGATCATTAGGATGTAAAAAAGACCTCCTGTGAACACAAAGAGAACAGACTCAACTATCAACGCGACAAGACCAAACCGATAGCCAACAAGCACCTAGCCGGTCTGGATGATATTATAAATCAAACAACACGAAAACAAAAAGAAAAGATATTCAAAGAAGATTGTAAATACAAACGAGATTAACATTTAGTAGATTCTGTAGGTTTTCTACAAAACAGAACCCAAGAACCAACTGTTGCAGCAAAAAATACGAAAAAGAAAGCCAATGATGAACCTCTTGAATAAATGAAACAACGCTGGCAAGACTAACGTCTGCATGGTCAATATCCAGAAAGTGCTAATAAATACGATGTTGATAAAGTTAACACTCATCAATCGCTATAAGCATCTGGGTTAAAAGCTGAATTCTTTATTTTTGCAGTGCTAGACCAGAGTCTTTCACTCGGAACTTTCAGGCAAATATTATACATAATAGCTTGGATCCAAAATGCAGGTTCTGTGACAAATATCAGGAAACCATAGACCATCTAATCTCAGGATGTTGTGTACTTGCGCCAAACGAATATAAAAATCGTCACGATAGAGTTGGACAGTAATTAGACTGGACAATATGCAAACACTTTTGAAAAGATGTTAACAAACACTGGTATGAACATCACCCAATACCGGTTACAGAAATAGAAGACATCTCAATTCTATGGGATTACACCATCTTTACAGGCAAGAAGATTGAAGCAAATAGGCCGGACATAATTGTCAAAAACCGACAAGAAAAAAACTTGCATACTATCTGATATGGCTTACCCAGCTGAAGTTTTTATTCTTGCTACACAGAACCAATATTTGCTAACTAGACACATACTGAAAAAACTTTGTTAACCTGAAATGCAAATTCTTTGATAAATATCCAGAATCTATTGACCATCTTGTATCAAGTGTTAGCATCCATCGAATATAAAACTCGGCATAACAGAGTGAGCCAACATCTGCACTGGAAAATCTACAACTTTTACGGGAAGGAAACTGTAAGAAACTGGTATGAAAACCACCCAGGCCCGGTTACAGACATGGGACGTGTAGCAATTTTATGGCACTTTACAATGCACACACTCTTCGACCAATGCTAATCGCCCAGGCATAGTGATCAAAGACCATAAAAACGGAATGTGTTTTGTTATTAACATGACAGTTTCTGCAGATTGTAATGTATATTTGAAGATCTTCAAAAAACTATAAAAGATGCAAGGATCTTGAAGTAGAAATCTCAAAAATGTGGGCCATAAAAACATTACTAATTCCAGTTGTGTTGGCAGCCCTCGGTTTAATTGGAAATGGCTATGGTAGACTAATTGAAGGCATTCCTGGTAGGCCATGCCTTAAAGAAGTACGAAAAATTATTCTCAAAAGTACAGCTCAAACTTTATCTATGCAAAATGTGTGGGATCTTAGGTTACTTTATTTTTATTATGTTCAGTGAAAATGTCATGATGGCATTTCTGACCTTAGGTTTCTGGTTGGGACCCGGAAGGAAATATGTGTACAACAGAAATCAAAGGAAATAATAATAATAATAATAATAATAATAATAATAATAATAATAATAAATAAATAAATAAATAAATAAATATTTTATTTATTTATTTACTGATTGTTCACTGAATACAAGATTCAAAGGTCAATCAAATTAAAGGGTTACTGAGTAAGATTGTTGTAATGGAGGAGGAGAAAGGTGGAAGAAAGGTAAGCTTGATTGTGATGAAAAGTTACTAGTTTTAGTAATGTATTGAATGATACCAGCCAGTTTTCCCCATTGAAATGTTAAAGTTATACCAGAAGAGAATACCAGAAGGTTTGTGAAGCGCTTGTTAGCAAGATGTTTGGAGGTGAACCTATACACTGTGGTATTTGAAGTAGAATCAAGTGAGAAAAACTACGCTAATGGTTGAATTGTAGTGAGTTTTTTTTTACATTAATGATTACTAAATACAGCTTTATTTTAATAACAATATCACTTGCACGCATAATAATTTTAATAATAATCATTTTAAACGATTTAAAAGATTATAAATTATTCTAGTTAAATTTTTTTTAAAATGAAAGCAATTTTTATAAAAATTCATTATTCGTCGAAAAAATGCCGTTTGACAAAAAAAAATTGATGATTTCAATTCTTCAATGACTTGACCTTATAACTGATATAAACATTAAGCACTACAAAAAAGACCTTTACGAAATTTCATAAAATTAAATAAGTGGAGGACAACATGTAAAAAAAAAATCTATTTTTACCAAGGTTTTCTAAAAAGAAAACGTTTCTAAAATAATTTAATTTATCCGAGAATAAGTCTTGAAAGTTTAATTAAGATCTGCCAATTATCTGATTCTTGCAAGAATTACCAAATCAATGTATTTTCACCGAAAAAAAGACGCTCAAATGTCTCATATTAATTTATAGTCCACTTTGACGCAAGAAAAACAGTTAACCAAAATTTCCAAGGTTCCAGCCTCCAGAGTATTGGAAAATATAAATTAATAATTAAAATATACTTTGATCTTTCCTCTTAATAATAACATAAAGATTTTGACGATAAAATTTTGTTTTTATTAAGTTTTGGGCATTTTTTTCATCATCTATGCTCACTTTTTGTTTTTAGTGAATCTGAAATTGTATAAGTTTCTGTCATTCAAAGATAAAAGAGGCCGTTGTAGTTACTTCAAACATTTTGCGTTACTTTATTTTCATTTTACATTTAAAATATGAAATAATTACATAATCTAAGTACGCTTTCATTATGTTTGGATTTTAAATGCAGTATAGATTTACGAACCTATTATAAAATAGGTACTTCCAAGGGATTATCACGAAATTAAGAATCTGACTCAACAAAACTATCGGCTGTTCTTGTAGTTTGTTGTAGGTACTAGTGTTTGAGTTGGGAAACACGTGTCTCTTGGAACGTTTATCCCACAACAAAAATGACGGACTTGCATGTGTATCCGGTTAATAAAATACAAAGAAACAACTAAAACTAATATATATACAAGCAAACGATAATGTATTATTAACAAGACAAAAAGTTACATTGTTGCGAGCGACAAAGACAACGATATTATTATAAGTTTGAGGCAAAACAATGAACATGTATGAAAACATTTAAAGAATTGTTCGTGTATGTAAAATGTGTGTCGAAGTCCTAGAAAAAAATGAAGTTGCGTACGTACGTACATGTGTGTGTATACGTTCCCCTACTGTGTGAAAGAGAAGAAAGAAAATAATAGAAAATATTACAGTGTATTTATAGGTTCAGGAAGCCTCCTTTCGTAGTATTTTTTTTTTTTTTTTTGTTAAAAATGTGAGGTAACGCCACAAGTTTAACGACTCAAATTATCTTGTATGAGAACACCACTCGATGAAAACTTTAATATAAAAATCATTAGTTAGTTGAATTACAAACTATTGATTTTATGAAAATTTTCTACAGTCTTTTTTCTTATTAATAACACTAAGTTTATTGCGATAAAACTAACATACTACAAGTTTGGGGACATTTTTAATGATACCTATCGCTTTGCTGTTAAATGTAAGTAAACATAGTTTCTGTTAACAGCTAAAAATAAAAAAAAAGAATTTTTGATTGTTTTTATTTTATTTTAAATACAATCTAAAAATGAATGAATTTCAAATTATTTAGCACGTATCATTGTGCCATCTTTCCATGCCGCTGTACTTATTTTTATTTTTAGTCCATGGTGTTAAAAAGTGGGACACAGAAAAAAAAAACTTGCACAATTTGCAATTTCGATGGCGGCTTCAAGTAAATTGATGAATTTTTTCCTTCTTAGAAGTGACTAGCAGTAGAGCCCGGCGTTGCCCGGGGATATAACAGTAAGAGATAGATCAAGTATCCACCATCATAAAGACTGAAAAATAAAATTGACAAAGATTATTGTTTAAGGTTGACGGACACGCATGTCTGAATTAGTTTTTTTTTTTTTTTTACGAATTGGTCAAACCCAAACTCAAACAAAAACATTGTTTTCAATCGTTATGAGTCTCCCGATTGAATAGAATTTTATCATAAACAATTGTCTTGTAAATGGAATTTTTAAAGCATTCTGAATGTAAAAATAAAGAAAAAAGTGTGCAAGACAATAAGAAACACTACATGCCAAAAACAAAGTGAAGTTTTGTTGAAATCGGTTGAAAAATGTAGGTAGCCTTTCTGTAATCTTTTAGTTTTACAATTTATGATTTTTACTTATTGAATACAGTAAAAAAATTGCATATTTTGCTTGTGGTGATTCATAATTAGAATTCTGATTTGAATATATTTTCCACTCGTTGTTTCTAATACAAAAAATATTAACTTTATTTGGGTTTATTAATTATGATCTAACAAATCTTATTCATTTAGTAGCCTTTCTGTAATAATAATCTTTTACAATTTATGATTTTTACTTATTGAATACAGTAAAAAAATTGGACACCATGTGTATTTAAAGTAGTTTCCGGTTATTATTTTTAGTTAGTACTTGTGTATGTTTAGATTTCATTATCTTTCCCTAAAGATAAAGAATTTATCCGATGTTTGTATTCGTACAATCAGTAGAGATCGTTAGATTATTGTTTAAGGTTGACGACGGACACGCATGTCTTAATTAGTTTTTTTTTTTTTTACGAATTGGTCAAACCCAAACTCAAACAAAAACATTGTTTTCAATCGTTATGAGTCTCTCGATTGAATAGAATTTTATTATAAATAATTGTCTTGTAAATGGAATTTTTAAAGCATTCTGAATATTAAAAATAAAGAAAAAAGTGTGCAAGAGAATAAGAAACACTACCTGCCAAAAAAAAAAAAAAAAAAAGTGAAGTTTTGTTTTATCGGCTGAAAAATATAGGAAATCCTATCCTATATTTAAAGGAACCCACACACACAAACAACCCGATGTGAGTTGTCCCCCTTCTATTTTCACGATGTCTCTTAATCGTGTTTTCAAATTGATTTTGTGCAAAAACAATTATATTTTTCCCATTTTTGGCGCTGTTAGAACCACCACAAGGTAATTTTATGTAGTCCTGTGAAGTTTTGTTGAAATCGGTTGAAAAATGTAGGAAATCCGATCCAATATATAAACGTTACACACACACACACACACACACACACACACACACAACCTGCGTTTTATAATAAGTAAGATGGCACCAGTAAACATTTTGTTGATCACAACGAGGTCAAGATCAAGATTGGGAACCGATTATTTCAAATAAAGAAGATTCCATCTGGTCAAAAATAAATCCACACAATAATTTTGCCAGTCTAAAAGAGGATGACTTTACGAATATTTTAATTCGCCGTGATCTTCGTTTTATAGACTTTGATACAACAGGTTCAACCATTATATAACACATGCACTTCGAACAGAAATTTTAAAGTTGGAGTATATGTATTTCAACATAAAGAAGTTTCATTTGATTCCAATGATAAACATCCTATCATTGTATTTTACTTCAAACGACGTCTACAGAAAACAAGAGTTCAGATGTATAAACATACATACATACATACATACATACATGCACAACGCTCGTGCATTTAATTTTGAACATTTCAAAATCAGTTTCGTTTCCCCGTGGACGTAGTATAAACGAAAACTACATGACAAAGAAGAGAAATAATGTACCAATCGAATCGTTTTAGTTTAATGTTGAAAGGTCTGTTGTGAACCTCTTAAAAGAAATGTAAATGGAGTCGTTAACAAAAAAAATTCTGTAAACGCATTTGCTTTCAACAGGATTCCGTTTCGGCTATCAGCAATTTTAAAGAATCCTGTCTTCTAGCGTTTTCACCAAATCCTCCGACCAATACCACGACTGAAAGAGACAGTAAAACTTGTACATTAAAAATGTCACTGTTAGAACAATTAAATAAGTATAGCAACACGTATGAAGCAAAATGTGTTGTTCATAATATTCTACAACGCTTCCTTATACTTTTGAATTTGGGGAGAAATCTTTTACCCCTCTCTCTCTCTCTCTCTCTCTCTCTCTCTCTCTCTCTCTCTCTCTCTCTCTATCAGCCAGATGCGTTTCTGCATCCAACTAAGGGAAACACCCAAAAAAGAAATTTCAGGACCCAAAAAGGAATTTTAGAGAAGTTGCTGCTGATCTTGATTCTTTGAAAGAGTGACAGAATCCCATGAAAAGTGTTGTCAAGTTGCACGTGAGTAAGTGTATAAAACATAACGATTGACCATTGAAGAAAAAATACTTTGTTAAACTATGCTGATGTTGAATTAAATGTTGAACTGAAAATTTATCGCATCATGAATATATATATATATATATATATATATATATATATATATATATATATATATATATAAAAATAAAGAGGTTGTAGTGGTTCCAACGAGAGAAAAGTATGTATATTAAAAAGAAGAAGAGAGGTGCCGCAAACGTTTTTGGTTGTAATGTGGATTTAGTTAGAAAAAATATTATGCTTTGTTTTACATAAAGCATAATATTGTTTTCTAAATAAATCCACATTACAACCAAAAAAAACGTTTGTGGCACCTCTCTTCTTTTTTTTTAATATATATATATATATATATATATATATATATATATATATATATATATATATATAAAAAAAAGAAAAAGAACAGTAAGATTTATAACCCGGTGTTCTTATTAATTATTTTTATTTAAAAAAAACAGTGCTCAATACAATTCTGCAGAGAATAAAAAAATCTGAAAAATGAAACATACATACAGAGTGTTGCAGCAAAATCCGACACTTGACAAAAAGAAAACGAAATAGGCAATAAAAACAAAAGTTATATATGCAGAGACCCGATAGTTTGACAACTAACTAACATTTTTCTCTCTACCCTTTTCCAGAATGGAATATGAGCGAAGAGCAACGGTAGTAGCTTCTTTTCGCCTCGGGAAGAAGCCTGCGGAAGTGATGGCCTGGTTTGGGTTCAAGAGGACCATGGGCATGGACATTTGGAGGAAGTGGAAGGCGTGTGAGAACAAGGACGAGTTTACTACCAAACAAAAGGCCCACAATGTTTATTCTTCGCCCGTCAGGACCGACGAATTCGTCGCCGCCGTCAAGGAGAGAGTCGACAATGATGGATGCTAAGATCACCGCTGACATGGGCTGTCACAAGCCGACCATCTGCAGAACGATCAAGGACATTAGTTACTCCTCCTACCGCAAATCTCACTGCATGCTCATCACGAATGCCTCCAAGGAGTCGAGGAAGGTCAATATCTTTTATTATTTATATATATATATATATATATATATATATATATATATATATATATAAAAATATAACCGAAAAGATTTTCTCGGTTGCCAAATTTAGATTCACGATTTAGTGGTGTTGTTTTTACGCAAAACATTGTTTCTGAAAACTTCTTTACGCCAAATATTTCTTCTGGAAACTTCGAACACTTCTTTACGCCAAATATTGTTTCTGGAGATTTCCAAGACAGAAAACGTCAAGAAAATATAGTCTCTAAAGAAAAAGTTTTTCGAGTGATAAATCAAAATTACACAGAAAACTTAAAAACTGTAGAATGTTGATAAGAAAAAGAATACAGAGTTTCCTTAGCCAAAAGTTACAACAAACGAACGAAAGAGAGAACATCACGTGGTCTGGTGAACTTTATAAATTATGACTCGAATTATACTGCTTTCCCCAGAATCTTATGGAAACAAGTTAGGATTTCTTCAAATAAATTAAAAATAAACATTCAGTTAGAAAGACATTTTTACGAGTCTCGTTTCTCAAGGTCGTGAATTTTTTTATTTAATATCTACAAATATTTTCTTTTTCTCCCATTTATTAAAAATGTAACATTATCCTGACAAACAAGTCCAAAGACAAGAGAAACATTTGTAGTTCAATTTTAAACTACAATAAACTAAAACAAAAAAGATACGTTTTATCCTTTTGCTCTTTTTCAGTTACAGATACAAGTCCCGTAATCCAGTAGACGTCATTATGACACTGCATGTACTGCAGTTGTACCAGAAATTGATATGTCCACGACAGGAGACCATCCTTCTTCAGACTGCTTTTGAGTTCAGAGTTTATCCTAAACTTGTTGCCATACCAACCAAGGCTCTTTTAAGAACTTAACATTTCAGTTAAACTTCTATATTCTAAAAGAAGTGCTGATTCATTGTTTGCGTGTAACTTTGTATGCGCGCATATAACGTATATGTGTATGCCTGTAGTGTGTTTAAGTGATTTATATGTGATTTTGCCATTTAATATACACACACAAATAGACACACACGCATACACACAGAATTAAAATAAGATATTGGGATAATATATTTCCCTCCCATTCAGTCTACACAATCCTCAGGCTGAGCGATAAATCATAGGCAAGAAGAAAACAAATTTTAAACACTAAAAAATATCAGATAAGTATAAAGTTTTATAATATTGAATTGTTCGGAAGTTATTCAGTAATAGATAGAATCATTTAAGTTTTTATTTTTTTTAATTTTATAGAAAGATTTTAGATCTGTCATTAAATTAAAATATACATGCGCACACGCAAACGTACATAGACACACAATTTGAATGAAAATGAAATGACGGCTAATTTTCCTTTCTATCTGGTAAAAATCCCTGATGAACAGGAAAAGAGTATTAATCGAAGTGTACAAACCTTTGAAATCATTTTTATGATTCCTGTAATCAAACCGAATATATTTTTTTAATAAATGTACTAAGAATTGAAATTTGAAATTTTATCATGTTGCCATCAAGGAAGCGACAGGTAGCGAATTTCACGTGAGTTATCATGGCTCTCCACAACTTCTTTAGTAAATTTGACTTTTTGCTCTATTTCCTAATCCTCTTTCTCCCAACCATTTACACGTAAGGTAGGTTATGAGCTACTTTCTCTGTCTCTTTTGTCTTTAGTATATCCTGTGAGTGTCACTTTTTACAAGCCCTCTTTCCTAAAATATGCCTAAAAATTTCAAATGTCTCTTTCTGATATTAAGTATCAATGTCCTTTTCGTTTCCATTTTCTCTGAAACTTCATCGTTTCTCACCTGTTTAATGCATTGTATTCTCAGCATCTTTCTATAGAACCACATTTTTGTTACTCCAAGTTCCTTCTCCAACTGTGAAGAGATTATTCACTGCTATATAGGCGTACCGATATTACATAACAGTTCAGTACTCTTTTCTTTATTTCCAATTAATTTTTTTCTGTTTCTTAATACGCTGCTTAACTTTTGGAATGTATCTTTCCCTATTCCAATGCGTCTTCGGATTTCGGTGTCGTATATTAAAACAATTTCCAGATAGTTAAATTGTTGTACTGATTTGATTTTGGTATCTGCAATTTGTAATTCACATGTTGGTCTGTTTCCTTACATACATACATTTTCTCTTCTTACAGCTGATTTTAGTCTTCCCTTCTTACTTTCTTTTACTACCTTCTGTGTGGGTGTTCTTGGAGTTTCCTTTCTGTATCTGTTACCAACACTGCATCATCTGCATATCTAATTTTGTTAAGGTTATGGTCGCCAATAATGAATCTAATCTAAGGACTTCTAATTCTCTCAAGATTGCTTCACTGCAAAGGTTGGATAAGTTCAGTGAGAAGGCACATCCTTGTCTTATGCCCTTTCTATTTTTATATATTTACTGAATTCATTTTCTATCCATATGAAGGTGGTTTGCTACCAGTATAAGTTCTAGATTATTCTAATATCCATCCCAAATAAATCAAGCTTACTTAGCAATTCTAACAGTTCTTTGCAGTGTCCCTTGTCAAACGTTTTCACATAGTCTATTAAACATTCGTATACATCCATTCGCATTTGTATTGCTCTTTCTGATATCATTCTGAACATTCTTTTTTTTCCAAAGTCTTTAATGAAGACACGCTGTTCTTGTCTTATTTCCGGTTTAATTCTGCTGCGCGTTCTATTCAACAGAATTCGGATGATAAGTTTTGTCATCTGGCTCATTAGGCTGATTCTCCGATAGATTTCGTATTCGTTTCCAACTAGCTTCTTAGACAGCGCTATGGAAATAGATGTACTTAGGTCTTTTGGTATAACACCGTTCTCGTAAATTTAATTTATTATGTCTGTAATTTCGTCAATGCCGAAATCATTTAAAGAATCTATATTACAAATTCATCTGGCCCTTCTGTTTTGTTTTTGTTAAATTTGGTCAGTGCTGATTCCACTTCAGATTTTAATATTTCTGGCCTTTTTGATATTTCAGTGTATTGCGGGTTGTCCTTTTTCATCTTAGAAGTATTCTCCAATGTAATCGTTATATCTCTAAAGTATTTTTTATTTCTCTATTATCAGTGTTCCGTCCTATTCTCTTATTCTTCTATGATGTATTTCTATGCACCTTTCCTTAGGCCATTCGTCTTTTGCCTGCCTGTCTGCATTTGTCCCTAATTTCTTTGTGCAATGTCCTTTATTCTATGTCATATCTCGGTATTTTTTGTTACCTATCTTCATCATGTCAAGAATTTTATCTGTCATCCATTCTGTTTTTCCTTGTTTAGTTTTATTTGGTATGATCTTGTTTGCTCATGTTACTAAAGCTTCTTTTAATGTATCTTATGTAGTTTTAGGGGGGAAAAGAATTTGTTTTTCTTTCTTTCTCACAAGCTTCATGCTTTCCTTCGTTTTTCCTTTCCACTGTTCGTTCGTTCGCCCGCCCGCAATTGCTTGATACTTCGTCGAACTTTTTTGTCAACTTATTTTCCCCTTCCCTTTACTACCACTTTTCTACCCACAATTCCCTATTTTTTCACCATCCATGACAATTATGAGTAAGGCAGATAGCATCCATTACAACACAATTCTTTTACACCCATTGTTATCTGTTTTTATCGCTGCCCGTATACCACTCTTTCAACTTTGGATCATTCAGGAGTTTGCCGCAGTTAATTTGGATGCCGCACTAGCCCTCTTCAATTTCTGTAATTTCGCTCTAAGATAATCGCTTCCGAAGTTGGCACGTGATTATGTTTCACTGCATTCCTGAATCTCATATTGATCATTTTGTAGTCGATTTGGCTCTTTGTTTCTCCTCCTGGTCTTCTCCCCATCCATATTTGTCAGGTGTTCCTGAAATCAAGTGTTGGTTACTACCTGATCGTTAGCCATGCACTATTGGAAAACCATTTTTCTCCACGTTCATTACAAGTTCCTAGTTCAAATTTGCCAACTATGTCACCATTTCTCTCCTCCTTCCCTATTTTGGCATTCAGATCTCCCATGATGATTGTAATGATTTGCGATTTACATTAAGTAACATTTCGATTTCTTCTTCTGTACTTTGTGCTGTCGATGCATGCACAACTACGATGAATATGTTAATTGGTATCATTTTTTTATTAGAAAGTAATATAAAATGATTAATGAAAAGAATTAATAAAAAAGTGTTGATGAATAAATATTATAATAGTCTACGTTTTTCTTTTACACTTACTTGTATTTAAAAGCCAAATGGTTAATAAAAATTGAATTTGATGTGATACAGTTGTTTGTTAAATTTTCTAAATAGATTGGCTAAAAAAGAACAGCCAAAAATAATTGGGTCAAGGCGGACTATTTGTGATTTCTTTTTCAATTTCAAAAATATTTACACTTTGTATTTATTATTATCCATTCAAAGGGATATCTTTAATTCCAAGTAAATTTAAAAAGAGACTTGTTTGAGCCTATTTTTAGGATATATAAGAAGACGGGTCAGGCGGATAATTTTCGAAGATGTAAAATTTTCGAAGAAGTAAGTTATAAAAATTTCAACTAGAAATAGTGAAAATTTTGAAGTCATAAGACAAGAAAACCTGAAAATTTCGACCTTTAGGCATAGAAATAAAATTGCAGAAGGAAAAGCTATTTTTGGCTGTCACCTGTGGATGACCTGGCCTCTTTCTCACAGAAAAAGCAAACGGAAAAAAGTGAAATCTGTGAAACGAGCGGCGTTCAAAAAGAAGAAAAATTATCCCAGGGACACAAGTGAATTTTGTTTCTGTTTTTTTTTTTTTTTTTTTTTTTCACCTTTCAATTAGGTGGGTGCACCTTTTTTAAAGAGTATTTTTAACCCCCTTTTTTAAAGGAATTTGTTTTACATTCTCGATGGCTTTTTACGATTATTGGAAGTTTGTACTGTATATCTTTTTAAGAGCCTAATTCTTTATATTTTGATCTGTTATATTGTCTTGTTACAGTAGTCCACTGCTATAGCGCGGGCCTTGGGGTCCAAGATAGCCAACCCACGCTGCAAGTAGCTGTTTTGATTATAGGAGGTTGGACACCTACCTGATTTTTGGACAACTATTTGCCCTATTTCGCGATATATACTGTAGATAATGGCTCGAAAAGAACCTCAAAAAATTATACTAATTTATGACAATGATTCCATAAGAAATTTCGGGCAATTTGCATTTTAAGCCCCGCGCTAAGTATCTAATAAAAATTTCCAGAACAGTTATTTTTTATTCTAAATTTGCATGCATAATTCGAATATAACAAAGGAATTTTTATATAATCTACGATTTTCGAGTTATCGACAATAAAATTTCAAACTCATTCGTGTCGTTGTCGGCTACAGCACGGCAGCCATTATTGGCATTGTTTGCATCAGCGCATGCGTAATAATCGAGACAAGTGAATGTCTATTTCGCAACAAATATATGCAAACAGCGCCAGTAATGGCTACCGCGACGCGAATGAGTCCGAAATCGATAACTCAAAAAAAGGTAGATTTTATCAAAATTTCTTTGTTATTTTCGAATGTAAATGTACACGTAAATATAACTATTCGGGAAATTTTTATTAGATACTTAGCGTGGGGCTTAAAAAGTAAATTACCTGAAATTTCAACTAATTTCAGTGTCTTACAGCAAAGTTTTTATATAAAAAAATTTAACCGTCCTCAAAAGTACTTACTCTTGCAATTCCAGATTACGACCCCTAAATACTACGCGCTATTTATATTTATTTATGAGAGATTCTTGATGTCTATTATTGGACAGTCAAATTGAACATGGTCAACCAGAGAAAAGTACTCCTACTTATACCCCATCCGTGGTATCTAATTGAAGTGATTGAATTCCTGTTAATTAATCTGATATTATTGGAACTCTTTGATCGCGCGCGAAATAGAAATATAAAGTTATCATGTGTAATTGTTAACAATACAATTGGATTAGGTGTGAAACAACCAAGGTGTTAAAATTTCGCAAAATCTGGGCTCTTGGATCATCAAAATCAAGGTAAAACATATGAAAAAGGGGTTTAATTATTAAAACTAATTAGGACCCATCTGATGATCACTGTTTGTTCTATCTATCGTGAAGATGGCCCAGAAATTGGTAAAATAGGGTGGCATTTCTAAAAAAAAATGAGCGATATTGAGGGTACGAGAGCAAAATCTTGGGGTCCACCAGCCACCCGCGGTACATCGGGTACCGCGGTACATCGAGTACCGCGGTACACTGGTTCACCCAATAGCGATGGACTACTGTATTAATAAAGCGCAAAAAGATGTCTTTTTTGTAAAAATTGTAATTTGTTTTTTATTTATTTTTTACGGCTATGTTTACAAATACTTGTTTCAAACTTCCCATAATAGTTTCGAGTTTTGTTTGTTTTTGTATGCGTCTTTTTAATCGGAATAAGGTGACGTTCTCTCTTCTCCTATTCCTTACCAGTGAAAAAAAAAATCAAGTCCTTCCATTTCAATTTAACTACAAGAATTTTTTTTTTAGATATTTGATGTTGGGCGTATTGTGAAAAGGCTGACTTTATTGGGTCACAGTAAGGTTTTGAGAAAGGAAAGTTGTGAAAGAAAAAGGAAAACGACCAAAAGCGACAAAGCAATGCTGCTCAGAAATGGCATCAAAAACCCAAGGTTGTGTAGCAGGGACCTGGTAGTAGATTTAATGAAATCTGGTGTGTCCATATTTGATTCAATTGTCAGAGA
Organism: Acanthosepion pharaonis; assembly: GCA_903632075.3. NCBI lineage: Eukaryota > Metazoa > Mollusca > Cephalopoda > Sepiida > Sepiidae > Acanthosepion > Acanthosepion pharaonis. The sequence goes on along the minus strand of CAHIKZ030004892.1, from coordinate 1,542,342 downwards.
AAACCACATAAAAAAATCTGTTGGCACGAAGAATGAAGGATAAATGAATCCAATGATCAAAATCTCATAAAGATTGGACGGTGGAAGATTAGAAAAAAGTGTTGTTCTCGGATGAAACGCACTTTGAAGTGAGAGGGCATTTATCTCGCTTTTCACGAAGAAGCAAAGTTGAAGCTATAAGAGATGGCCATGTTGAACAAAAGCCAAAACACGTTACCAAAAAATGTTCCGGGGCAATTTTAGTGCAAATGGGTAGATTGAGAACTTAATTAGGGGGACGATGAATAGCACAAAATATAAAGGTCTTTAGAAATTCCATATGCTCCCAACAATGGAAGAATTTTACCCAGGTGGAGAGATGATGTGTTTCAGCAAAATAATGCCACCTGCCACATATCGAAAAAAATGCAGAAATTCTTTTCAAAATTAGGTTGTAAAAGTGTTGAACTGGCCAGGAAATTCCCTTGACTCGAACCCTATTGAAAACTTGTGGTGGAAACTAATCTTAACTCTACAATCCTGCTCCTTGATTTCTTGATTCCTGGTTATCTTCATCTCTTGAGGAAGGACTCTAATGCTCACATGCATGGCCTGGGAGTTTATGTCCGCGATCATTTTCCGCTGGTTAGGGAACTCTCTCTTGAATCTCCACACCACACTTACATGTGTCTCCATATCTCTCTACTTAACTCAGTCAGCTATCTCTTCTTTCTCTACTGTTCCCCTTCCTCTCATGATTGTTGCGTGCTAGATAGTATTTCTGGTAATATAGATAAGGCCATTTTCCTACACCCGTTTGCAAATATATTTGCGTTCGGTGACTTTAATGGCCACCATACCAGGTGGCTTAAACACACTGCCATTGGCCCCGCTGGCATAGATGCCAGCGGGGCCAATGGCAGTGTGTTTATCATGTTGAGCAAGAAATGTGGATATCATGTTGAGCAAGAAATCACCAATCAGTGGACAGTGCCTTACAAAACATATTTGTTGCGAAAGTTCAACATATCAATGTTGAAATCTGCTCATCAATTCATTCAATCAAGTATTGCATCAAATACATATCAAAAGGGTCAGATTAAGCTGTTTTTGCACCCCGCTGTAATTTTTTACCCCTTTAATGTAATTTAAATTTAAATTTGAACAAGGGAATGACTCCTATCCAAAATATAGACGGAGAAAGCCAGAAGATGGAGTTTACACCGGCTAGATCTTTGAGTAATACTGAAATGCATCATTTTTCTCCACAAATTTTTCTCTCTCTCTCTCTCTCTCTCTCTCTCTCTCTATATATATATATATATATATATATATATATATATATATATATATATATAATCATATGGTATAATTTCTTTTCACGTTTTCTGAGATTTGCATATATCTTTAATAATCCATTCAAGCTTTATTAATTTATTCATCTTAATCTTTCTCCTTTTTCTTGCATGACGGGCAGCGCGTGGTTGTGTTCAGCATTTGAGGACAACTGTACCTAACCTTACGGCTGTATCAAGTCGACCCAGTTTGGTTTTCATTAGTCGGATTCTCTCTCTGGATGAATCCCTTTCTGATCCTTTCATCCCCACCCCTGCTCTATTTGTCCTGCTGTAATTATGTCAATATGAATGCTTCGGTCTCTGGAATTTGGTTAGCGATAAAAAGTCATTTTTTTTGTTTTAATGATTGATCTCTTGACAGTATATTCTATTTAAATCAATTTGAATTAAATAGACGACATTTGGCTTATTAAACATTTAAAATAAATGAAAAAATATATATATTTCCTACCCAGGTAACCACAGATTCAGGTCGTTTTCAAAAGTAGCAGCCAGGTTTTGTCAGCTCTGACGGATTTGTTATTGAGCCAGGAGTAAATGGCAGTGTCATCAGCATAAATGCCTACTTGGGAACTGATGACATCTGGAGATTATTGATGAAGATCAGAAACAGCGTAGGATAGAGCCTTGGGGGACACTTACCTTTGTGTGAAAAGATCTGGAAGCGAGCCCGTTCAAAACGACCTTCATTTCACGATTTCATAGTAACGATTGGGTTAAATCAAACAATCGTTCAATAATACCGTAGCCCTGGAGCTTTCGTAGAAGACCAGCATGTCAAACCCTGTCAAACGCCACAACTCGAGCTTTGCCGTTATTATCAAGAACTTGATATACATATTCAGTGATGTCCATTAGCATATCAGCGGTAGAACCGGAAAAACGGAAGCCATATTGTTTGTCGTGACAGGTAAGATACTTAACTACTTCAGCATTGATTAAAGTCTCGAATACTTTGCTGAAAAGTTGTAGGAACTGCAGAGGAGGACATCCAGCAAAAAGGAAAGCGGTAAGCAGCGAGGCAATAGTTTCAGAGTTTGGAGAGGACTGGAGCCAGCTCGGGAGCACATTTCTTTAGGATGATAGCTGGGATCCCGTCACCCCGCTTGCCTTATGGAAGTCAAACTTAGAAATAATATCCGAAACTAGTGACAGGGTAATGCATATATCGCTCAGTAGAGCAACTGTTCTATGGATATTCCAAATGAGTCGAGTTGAAAGAGAATTTCCGAAAAAAAACATTCGACATTACCCGCTGTAGATGTCAGGACTTCGAATTGATTGAATAGAGGAAGGATTGAAGATTTACTGTTGTTCAGTACACTCTTGCAGAGGGTATCCATGCTCAAAATGAAATATACTTATCCAAGTACCCTAGAAGTCATTCCCTTGTTCAAATTTAAATTTAATTTAAATCAAAGGGAAAAAAATTCAGTGGGGTGTTTGTGTCCCTCGGGGACCACTTTGAACAAAATGAAATAAATCTTATCCATGTAGCCTGAGTAACGTAATTTCAGAATATATAACGTTATGGTGGACTATCTCCAAAGCCCTAGGAGAAGTTTGATAACAAACACACAAAGGCTACAACTTTAGAGATTCCGGGGGAGTCGGGGGTATTTGAATCGTTCTGTTTAAGTTGAGAAATTCACACTGACATGAGTTTTCCAGACGACACTTGTATTTAATACAAAAAAGGTAAGTAACAATAATCATTTCGTTATTAAATTCTTGTCATTAATTTTTAATTGCTGAATATTAATTAATTTAATCATTTCATTAATTTTTTATCGATAATTATTCACTACTCTGATAGAGTTAACAGTTAATTAATAATAATTATATGCTCTGAATCTTTTTTCTGTAGTCTGTTCTTTGTTTTAATTAATTTTGATTCTTGTATGTTATAATTATTTTCGCTAAAAAATACAATTAACATTTTTTATTAATACGAACTATTCATGACATCAATTTTATTTTTCAAAAATAATTTAAAATCATACAAAACTTTTATACGAAAATTAAGTTAGAAATATTTACTGCCAACTTTGTACGTTCCAAACTAGAATCATTCTGAGCCACTACATTTTAGTTACGTATCCAACATGGGAAAGAGGAAAATTGCACGTGCTAAAAAATCAGAATCACTTGAGGAAGAAAAAACTGAAAATGTCGTAGTTTTACCATCTGTCATAAGTTCGGACGAACCTCCTGCAAAAAGAGTAATTTTTAAAAAGTTTTATTATTAATGTTATTGGTTTCTATGACTGTTTCTTTTTGGTCCATATGTAATTGTAATGTAATTCCTAATTTATTAGCCGATCGTTTTGTATAATTTTTATTTAGTAACAGTTACACAACAAATTTAATATATTCTCGTAGTAAATTTATTTATAACAGTTTTAACTGAATATTTTTCTATTTTGGATGGTAAGGCGAATAAATGTTTTTAGTAAATCTCAATAAATTTGGAGTCAGTTTCCAGTTTATTAGCGTAAATTAAAAAAAAATGATCTAATTTATTAATTAAAAGAACATAGGCATATTTTAATAGTGTTACCAACTGAAATAAAAATGAATGAAAATGTTTTTGTGAACGACAAATTCATAATTGTGTGATAGATGCTCATGAGCTGAATTGCTGTCGTAATTGTTATTTTTTTATAATTATGCATAAAATTGTTTGAATACTTTATTCAAAACTGCTAAACAAATTTTGGTACTTTAATCAAAAAAACAATGTTCAGGGGTGATGAAAATTTGTAACAGTCAAAAATTGCAAAAATTATGTTCATGTCAATTCAAAATAAGTTTTTAAATTGAACTTTTTTCATGGAGCATTGATTCTTTTTTCTTTCAGCATCTTTGACATGCAACAGGGAAAAGCTAGATTATATAAAATAAAATATAAATTATCTGCTTGATTTTTTTAATGATTAATTTTTTACTAACATATATGCAAATCATAAAACTTTAAAAAAAAAAAAAAAACGTTTTCACTTTTTCTTTTGTAGACCAAATGGATAAACAAACAAAGAGTATTGGTGTTTTCTACACGAGGAATATTGGCTCAAGCTCGGCATTTAATGAATGATATGAAAAGATTAATGCCACATTCTAAGCGAGGTAAATCGTTTCTCTTTTTTTCTTTCATATTTTCAAAATTTTAGATGAAAACCAACAAATTTACAGGATGAATGGAAATGATCAGTTTTTCTAAAATTCAAGCAACGCTATATACAACTAGAAAATTAAATAAATTTCTTTTTTTTTTTAATGCAAATTAGAAAGGTTTCAAAATCGAGGCTTAAGAAATCCGTCAAAGCAACACTTCATTGTAGAAAATAATTGAACAAAATTTTAACTTGCATTTAAGGAGAGAGAGAGATATAGGAACCAATTTTTTAAAATAACTATTTTCATGCTTGTATTTATTTTCAATTATTTCAATGATTATAATTTTTAAAGTTTAAAAAATACACATGTCTATGAATCTTGAATTAAAGTTAGTGATAGAGAAATAATGTATGAATTTTTAATGGATTTTACATCAAAATATTTTTTTCTTTGAATTGAGTAATATGTTCTGTACAAAAGTATTCCAGCATTCTTTTTTAAAAAAATTCTATTTTATACCTAGTTTTCAAAAACAAGAATACACGCACGTTTACATAAATCATTCCATCTCAAATCAATGGCCACAGGTGACTGTCTTAGAATAATCTGGGAAAATTCATAGATTTTACTCAATGAAAATGATTGATAAATCCAAAATATTAGATGTGTATCTTTTAATAGTTTTAAAATCAAAATATCTTGAAATTTCACTGCATTTTTTGTATTTTGCTTTCAAAGTACTTAATATTCATAGTTCCAAGTGCAGATTTGAAACTCTGTAACTAGTTAATATTTACTGTAAATTGCAAAAATATAAACAACTTAGGTGTGTATTATGTACTTTTATTTTTTATAAGCACTTGGAAATGGCCAAAATGCAAAAAAGACACTATCCAATTTGAGAACTTATCATTTACAAAGTATGTCAGATACAGCAGCCAAATTAGTTTTCCTGTCATTTATGATCAAATAGATTCTTTCTCTGCTGTAAACTTATTCATTCTTGTTATAGGAATGTCAACATTACTGTTTGAAAAGGATGGATTGATTTTTTTTTTTTTTATGAACATCCTTCAAATTGCTTATTTTCATGATGTCAGCAGACAAGTTTGCAACTTTAAGAAAAAAATTTATATTTTTATCAGCTATTCTTCAATGTCTGAAGATTATGTGACAGAAGTTTTGTTTTGTGGATAATCTTCTATCAATGGTAAAAACATTTTTCTAGATTGGCTTGCTGTGCAGAAATTATGGATTTGTCAATTTTGGTACCTTATTTTGAGACTTAAGAAAACGTGAATGTTGGTAGCCTTATAATTTTCTATGCAAATACGAAGGTCAGGTGAAAGTTCATAGGCTGACCAACATAGTCCCCCTTGCGGTCTACATACTTGTTCCATTGGTGTTGCAGTGCTTATACCCCTTTGATGAAGAAGCTTTCATTCTGTTGGTTAAACAGAAGCAAATATGATGATGTCATCACACTGATACTGTTTCTCAGCCAAGTGTTTTTTCATCTTGGGGAACAGATGAAAGTAAAATCAGAAGAATAGGAAGGGTGATCAACCAGTTCAAAGCCACAGTCACCCACAGCAGCCATTGAAACCAAGGGCTTGTGTGCTGGAGCATTATTCGAATGAAAGAAGATCCCTTTTGTCAGTTTTCCTGGCTGTTTAGTCTTGATAGCCTTTCATAACTGCCTCAGTAAGTTTGCATAGTACACTCCATTGATGGTGTATCCCTTTTTGAAGATAGTCAAAAAACTAAGGCCATCACTTTCTCTGTAGTTGAAATGACCATGGCCATCTTTGGAGCAGGTGAGGAGGGGTGTTTCCACTGCATAAAGATTGTTTCTTTGTCTCTGACTCAAAGTGTCATATTGCTTCAGAATACAGTGGCACCCTCTGAGTAAAAACCTTTGTCATGCCAAGTTTATTATGCAGAATATTCTCAGCTCTCTCACCGGATATTCTAATAGCATTGGCTATTTTGTTTTATAGTCAATCACCTACCATCCATTATCATATGGTGAACGCAATCAATGTTTTTCTTGGTGGTAGCAGTTGCAGGACATCCAGACCTTGGGTTATCTTCAAGATTCTTGTTACTCTCATGAATTCAGCTGCCTACGTTTGCATTGTTGGTAAAGCTGGAGCATCATCATCCCCCCCTAATGATTCATCCATGTCAGCATGAATGCCCTTGGAGGCTAAACTTTTTTCCTCCTGGTACTTAATACTAGTTAATTTTAAAATCTTTGAACAATCAAATGTCAGTTTACCTGGAAAGAAATGCAATTATTAAGGAGCTGAAATTAATGTATGCAAGATTCACAGCGGAAGCATCACTCCTTTATATTCAACCTATGAACTTTTCAGCCCATCCTAGTAAACTAGTTTTGGCTTTTTTTTTTTTACCTTTTAAGAAATACATGCTATGAGCCCTTAAAAATGGTATTTCAGGTGGTCTACAAAATTAACTGAACAAAGAAACAAACCAATGACATTAAAAATTTGAAGAGCTAGTGTGACATTTAAATCTTTTCTAAGGTCAGATGCAGCTTGAAAAGCTGATTCTAACGTTGTACTTCATCAACCATTAGCTATCAACTTATCGCACAGGTGTTTCTAACAAGTTGAACAAATTTCTACCCGGGTATCAAAATAATGTAGAAAATTCTAACGTTACACAACAGGAAAACGGCAAAAATGAATTTAAGCTAAACTGAAAAATTTGTAGTTGTCACATAATTTGACTTATTGATATTATAATTTCATATTGTGAAGATTTTGTTCCAAATTTAAGAATTACTTTGCAGATTTTTTTTTTTTTTTTTTTTTTTTGTAACAAATTTAAAAAATGTAAAAATTAAGGACTCTGTCACTAAGAAAATCCTGAAAAGAATTATCACAATGACCCCAAAACAACTTAATGATCTAAGATCCAAAGGTGAAAGAATAGAAAAACTTTAAGAAAAATAATGAGATAATGTTGCTTTAACTATGAAAGCACATATAAAAAGTAATCAATAATCTACAGTTGTTAATGGAAAGTATTGAGCCAACCATATTTGGAAAGGTATCCCTTGTTTGCCTTTTGAGGTTTAATGTATTAAAATACATGGAATGGGTCACTAAAGCTACATAGTTTGCTGGTCAGATGATTTGAAATAAGAAAACCTTGTCTCTTATTCAACACAAAGAGCTTGAAATGAAACTTCAGTCTTTCTTTGACCTTTCTCTCTCTCTCCATTCAGTTTCCAAGTGAATAATGCAAGTGATCCACAGACATACAAAACAGTTATGTTATATTTACTACTACACAGTCTACAGAAGATCACTGACCATTTCATAACCTTTGTGTTATATTTGGTACCGTCATTGTCTCCTGAACCTTAAACTTATACTATATTCATAAATAGAAAGATGAAAAAAATTTATAAAAAAAAAAATAAAAACCACAGAATTTTTTCAAGGTATTTTCTTAATTCTGATGTGTTGGCATGAAATTGCAAGAAACACTTCACTCTTTTGTTAAAACTGACTACATAACTGGAACAACTGTAATCAATAGAATCATAAAAACTAATGTTTCAATCATGCAAATTAATATTTCCAGGCCTAAATTGGGAAGATATTTTTTCATATTAATTCATATTTTATGAGAGATCTGGAAAAATTTGAATACAATAAAAAGTTTTGTCAGATATTTTGCTTTCTTTGATCTTCAGTTATTTGTTGATTTTAATTGAAATCCCATTAAACATTCAATTTCTATGCATTATACGAGTCACTCTTTTAGAAAAAAAACTCACTTATTCCTAAATGGAATTATTTTGCATAAGTTTATCAAATTATTTTCAAATTAAAAATTGATAGATTTTTTATTGGTTTCCAAAGACTAAAAAGAATATTCCAGATTGAATTACCTCCCTTGATAGTTGTAGTAAAAATTAGGAGAAATACTGTTTATTTTATTTAAGACTTTTTCTTGAGTAAATTTATTTTTTTAAGACTATATTGTTGATATTTTATAAATCTCATTAGAATTATGAAATTCTGCTTTCCATTTTTCAGAGCCCAAAATGGACCATAAAGATGACTTCAGAGTTGTAAATGAGGTAAATAACCCAGTAAATTTTAGATTTAAGATTATTTCAATTGTTGAGAAAAATAAGAAAAATTACCTTATTTCATTATCTTTTTAAAATGCAGTAAAACTTAATACTTCAAAATAGAGGGGAAAAATATTTGCCTGACCAAGAAGTATTTTCAAAATAATTCTAATGTAAGCTCATCTGGCCAGATTTTGTCAAATGTGCTGAGAAAATTTCAGAAAACAAAATGCTGGCTAAAATGAATACCTTTGCATTCATTTTAGCCAGCATTTTGTTTTCTGAGAAAGGCACTCAATTTTTTTCTTTTTTAACTGCAAGGTCATAAGTTTAAGAATTCTAACAGAATTTAAGAAATGCATGAAGGTCATATTTTTGTGTTCATAATCTTCTCTTTACTATCATAGCCTAGTGTTGAATGCACACCTTTATTTTTTAATTACAGAAAATTTTTGAAAAAATATCAATTTTTGTTTGCAAAATTTTTTGTATGAAATATTTTTCAATTTATATATATTTTTTTAATTAAAAGTACTGATTTGGATTGTTATAGAATGTGTTATACAAGTCATTACCAGTAGAATGAGTAAACCTCACAGTTCACCACACTTAGTAAATATTTAGATACTTTTAATTTTTTGATGAGGTGCATTAATATTTGGCATTCGAAATCTAGTTTAATTTTTATCAATTCATTTTCAATAAAAGCTTAAAAGTTTTATTTCTTTGTAATTGTTTTTGTTTTTTACAGATTTGTGAAACGAGAAACTGTAATAAATGTATATTTTTTGAAGCTCGTAAAAAGAAAGATTTATACATGTGGTAAGTAACCTTCTTCTTTTATGTGCCAAGTCCTTTTGGGGAAATAAACAATCATGGCTCTCCATAAATTCCTGTTTTCTTATTCTAAGTAATTTTTTACTTTTTGCCATCATTTTTGTCTCGGTTCTGCAATCAATTCACATGTACTCATTAAATAGCTTACTCTCTGTAACAGCTGGCTTATCTTTCCTTCAAACTAATGAGTGTGTTAAATTCTCTAGGCATTCTTTCCTCGTTAAGTGTTCAAAAATATTATTTGTGAGTGTAAGTTTTAACTTCCTTCTTGTTTCCTATCTCCTTTAAGACTTCTTCATTGTTCACCTGTCCTTTGGTACTCATCAGGAGAACCACATCAAGTTACTTCAAGTCTCATCTTCATCTGTGAAGAAATTGCCCAGTATTCACTGCTATATTGGAGATTAGGTATTACATAACAGTTCAAAATTCTGTTATTTCCCTGTCTTAATACTGGCTTAGCTTTTGGAAGACATCTTTCACTATTGTTGTGTGCTTTCAGATTTTTGTGTCATATTTTCCACTGTGTTTAGTACTCTACCCTGATGTATTTCTGTACTTTCACACTTTGGAGTCTCTCTCTTTATGATGACCGGCATTCTGTTTTCTTACAGTTAATAGTTAATCCTTCCTCTTCTTACTCTCCATTGCCAAAGAGTTCTTTCAGTTTTCCTTTCAGAGTCTACTATTAACACTGTGTCATCTGCATATATTAAGATTATGTCTGTTGATTATGTCCTGGTAAATCTAGTTTTTTTTATTTTTTTATTTTTTTGGATCATGTTGGTATAATGATTGAATAAATCCATTGATGAAATCCATCCTTTTAAATATCTATAGTTTTATATTTAGCTTTCATATGGCAAGTGTCTTGGATATTCTTCAAATCAAGTACTGGTTATTATTGTCATTTGCTGTACACCAATGGACCCATTTTTTTCTGTATGCATTGCACAATCCAAATTCATATTTCACTATTGTGTGCCTTCTCTACCTTTGCACACACACACACACACACACACCCTTCTGTCATGATAATTTCTTGGGATTTGCATTGGCTTTTAACATTAAAAAACACTTATCTATTTCTTGTAAATGTTACTGATTCTTCAGTGCATAAACAACTATAATGGCTCTATTGAATGGCTTTCAGTTCAGAAAAGTTGCCAGTATCTCAGTATATATTTCCTCTTGGGTTTATCTCCTATTAACCCTACAAAATCTACTTTTAATTTGAAAAACTAAATTATTTATATAAATCAGTATTTACAACTTTTGAGATTTAAACTATTTAAACAGCCTTAGATTACTATTGAGATGAAAATCTCTTTTGCATATAATTATTGATATGTACAATTTATATAAAAGAATATTTTATTCCTTTTGTGACATTGCATATTCCTTTAATACCAATAGTTACACTTGTTTTTGCTCACTATTACAAAATAAGAATGTTTCTGTTTTATTGCATTTTATTCATTTTTTTTTATATTGGTAATCTTTTAACAGGAGAAATTCATAAAATCTGTCCGATTACTTGACATTTAGAAAATTGTACTTAATTTTATGATAGCTACAAGATTTTGAATTGCTATTAGGTGTGTGCAAAATATTTTAGACTTTTTTTTATTTAAAAAAAAAAAAAAAAAATAGTATTTAGTTTCTGTTTTCCAAAAGGAGGGTGCCAAAAACTTTTGATCATACTCAATATTACTTGGCTGCTTCTCTCCACCCAATTTTGAGGAGTTAACCAGATCTTATTAATCAATTGAAACATTTAACTAAAGCAGATTATTTAACACTTTTCACATAGAATTTTCATCATTCTTACTGGCTTATTTTTGCTTTATATAGCACTGGGTTGTGATCTACCCTTTACCTACTAAAACAAACAGTATATTTTGATAAGACCTGAACTTTTACTCAACACCTTAGCAACTGTTTCATGGCCATCAGTTTGACTGCTTCAATGACTAAAAGGAGTGTAAATCAGCTGCCAATTTGTTGTTCTTTACTCTTTAATTTTACATCTTTGTTTTATTGTATCTTTTATATCATGGCCTATTTTTTTTTTTTTTTTTTTTAATTGCTACAGTAAAAATGATTTTTATTTTTCCCAGGTTATCTAACATTAATGAAGGTCCTTCTGCCAAATTCCTTGTTGAAAATGGTAAGTATGTGAAAATGAAAATATTAATGTATTAAAAATAACTGTTTTTCCAGATGAAGACAACTTTATAAAGTTCATATGAAAATAAACTGAAGCCAAATCACAATATTTGGACAATGTTATCTATGTGTTTTATTGCTGTTTATTTTTGACATTTTGTCAATAACTGAAGATGCTGTATGATTTAAAATTTTTCTATTGATAAATCATCACTTTTAGTCATTATGTAAATATGCATTGGGTAAACAGGCTGTATTTTCTTGTCCCTGATCAAAAATAATAATAGATTAACCATATAAGAATCAGTGTAGATTTTAAGCTTAGTATCTTCTGGTTGTACATGTTGTAATTAAATATGTTTTGATACTGAAATGTTTTAACAATTATTTACTATTTTCTCTTGAAGTGGGGTTTGCTTTTTGGGGAAGCATACAAATCTTATATTCTTAATCTTTCTTGTTTTAGCCAATTTGTATTTCAACTTTCATTTGGTGCATAATTCATCTGATACGATAATTTTATTTTTGAATTTTAGTCAAAAATATTTCAGTTGCAACACTTTGTTCCAATTTTGTAACATTTTCTATTATCACAAACCCATCTTGTTGATTTGTTTGGTAATTTCTCTAAAATTGGAATTTTTTTATATTTGATTATGAATTTTCATGTCTGATATTCTATAATGAAGCATCATCACTTAAGTACCTCCATGAGATTGCTAAAAAAAAAAAAAAAGCATAGAATGATGAAAAGAACGCCAAACTTGACGAAAACAAAATTTTATCGTCTAAATGCTTATGTTGTTATTAGGAGGAAAGATCAAAGTTTATTTTAATTATTTTTTAAAATTTTTCCTTCTATTTAGAACATTGTAAATTTGGATTAAAAAAAAAAAAAACCTTGTTTCTCTTTGTATCACTGGAACTAGTAAAGTAACATTATACAATTTTTAGCATGTTTTTTTTTGTATGACACACATTAATTTGGAAAATCTTGCAAAAATAAAAAATAATTGTTGGATGTTAATGAAACTATCAGAAACTATTCACAGATGATCAAAATTATAAATGTTTTTTTTTTTTTTTTTTTTATTAAAGTCATGGCAGAAATATTTTTTTTTATATTTAATTAATTTTATGAAAATGCTAGAAATTCAATCGCATCAGGTTTAGTGATTACAATAGTTAAAAGCATAAGGCTTTGAGGAATGCAAATCATGTTTTTTTTCATTTTTTTGTTTTAAAAAATCAGCTCTGAATTGTAACATGCAAAACTCAATACGGATATATTATTTAATTTCAAATGCTTTTATTTGCTTTTAGTTGTTTTTATAAATATGGACAATATTTTCTGAAAGCAAAAAAAAAATTTTGATGAAAAATGAATTTTTAATACAATTATTTGTTATTTCTTTATTTATAATAGCTTTTTACATCTAAGTTGTTAAAATATTATAAAATTAGTTAAAAGCCACATCGGGTTTCCTAAGTGTCATTATGAGATAGATATTTTTTAGCGCGTTGTAAATTGTATCATTTTGAGTAATCAGAAGATCCGCAGCAATTAAATGTAATTTTGTGTTTATAATCGGGCTGTAATTATAAAGTACGGAAAACCAACCAGAATATAATTAAGTTGCATTATTTGAGTTAAGCATTGTTCTCCGCTGTTAAGGCCTTTACTTTTGCGAAACCCATGTGGAAAAGTTAATTTGATTTTTCAATTTCAACTGAGAAGGGTACCTACAAGTATCAGTATCATCTTATGAAATTTATATGGTCTTACTTTTATATTAATCTCAGTTATGACATTTTTCCATAAACGAAATATCAAAATTAATAATAAAATGAATGGAAATACAAATAACACAGTAAAATGTAATAAATGTACATAAAATTATAGTATTTTATGTACACTTCTGATAAAATTTCATAAGAAAGGTACCTATAAATTAATTAGATACCTTTCTTATGAAATTTAATCTCACTCTTAAGTCTTATTTTAATTTCTTTTAATATATTTTCCATAAAGCATCGTAAACGTAAAGATGAAAGTACAAAAAAATTAGAGTGCTGAAAGTTTTCCTTAAAAATAACGAAGTAAATAATTTGTTCATTTAAATGTAAATTATTTCACTTTTCTCCTTCCGTAGAACAAATTATCCTCATGGAATCTGTCTGTCATTCATCACCTGTCAAGTGATGCAAAAGTTTATGACCTGCTTTGTTTTATTTTCAAATTACATCTTTTCGGCACAGAAGCTAAGTTAATCTTGGTTCAAAATATTCTAAATAAACAATTTCTGATTTTCTTAAAATAAGTTTTGAAAAAATGATAATTGATATTTAAAAGAATTTCAAAGTGAGATTTTTATTTTTTTTATAAAATTTAAAAAAATGGTTGCCATCTTTCAATTTTGCTGACTCAAAAAAGACAAGATTTTTAACAAATTTCGGAGGTGCTAGAAACAATTAAAAAAATATAAAAAAATACCCCCAAAATACTTTGATCTTTCCTCTTAATAATAACAAACATTTAGACGATAAAATTTTGTTTTCATCAAGTTTGGCATCTTTTTCATCATGCTATACTCTTCTTTTTTAGTGATCTCATGGAGGTACCTATCATTACTCTACAAGTTGTTCAAACTTATATTAGCTTTTGGACAAATTATGCTTCCACATCTTAGTCATACAATTCATTAGATTCATCTATTAAAGATAACTTTCTATTTAAATATCAGTGATTCCTACAAATGGCAATTATTCTTAGGTTGTACTGAAACCAATCTGTTTGCATGTACCAAGTATTTTTGATCACATGCCATTTCTCTCTTCTGAAATGATTAATTTCTAATGAGTTGTGGTTGTCATTTTCTTTCTTCTACAGTGCATACAATGTGTGAATTGAAACTGACTGGCAACTGCTTGAAGGGTTCTAGGCCATTGCTCTCTTTTGATGAGGTATGTATTTTAATCTTCATTGGTTTCTGCTGCACTCAGTTTAATGAATATCAAGCAGATTGTCTTGAAATTGTTTTCAAACTCTACTTTGTTAATTTTTTGAGATTTGCGATTTTGTAACAACTCCAACTCTACTTTCCTTTGTGAATCTAACACTAGAGCCACCACCCAAATATCTATTTTGTCCACAGACACAGGCATCTCTTTTCTCATTTAACCAAAGAAAACTGAAATGTGCATAGTGTAACAGTTATTGAGGTGGAAAATTGAATTGGCAAACAGTTCTAGTTCCATGTTAATCTGTCGCATTCCCTTTTATTCTAATGCTTTTGGGAAAGGTCTGAATATCTCTTCTCCCAACCAGTTAGGGATTAAATAGCTGGACACTTTCTAGCCTTGACTGATAATCCGTCTAAAAGAAAACTGAATTCCAAAACATGAAGGCGGTAACAGAATGTCTCTCCACTCTTTTTCCCCAAAAATGCATGGCAATTCAGATAATAAAGAAAAGGAATATCTGGAAAGGCCTGATCATCTCTATCCTTAATGAATTTAAAAACTTTTATAAGCAATTTTATCTTAATATTAGCTGTACAAATGATATGCAGATATTAAATCCTTCCTGATACTTTTCCAAAGCTTTTTTTAAGCAAGTGGAAATTCCATAAAGAACAAATTACTAGTTGTTTTCATCTGCATAACAATGCCAGTCCTGCAAAGAATTCCTCTAAATATACCTCTGTTCATTCATTCACTACACATTTGTTCAAATACTAGCTTTGCCATGTGAATAAAACAAATTCACTGGAGTTTTCCTTGTATGATTTTTATTTACTGTAAAAGTAAAATGCAAGTATTATTAATATTTACTAAGCTTAGTGCAGCTCAAAGCTGGCAAAAATGTGGATAAAAAGGATTATTACTCCAAGCATTCAAGAGACCTTACTTGGAAATCAGCATTTGAAACAGGTTTTTTTGGGTTTTTTAATTTTTTTTATTACTTAAGCACATCAACATGTTAGGAAATACCCTCAAATACCCTCTCCTATATATATATATATATATATATATATATATATATATATATATATATATGTTCAACTTTTATAATTTGGAGCAAAAAATATTGTTTAAACTTTTAACTTTTTTCCTTTCTTTAAAGAAATTTGATAAAGAACCTCACTGGAAAATTTTAAAAGAACTTTTTATACAGGTAAGTAAGAGTTCATTTTTGTGAATTATACTTTTTTTTTTTTTTTTTTTAAACTTTGCCAGTTAGTGTTTTAAAATTAATGACTTGTTCCATTCTATAACTTTACATAACCTATTGAAAAATAGGCATATCTTATGTTATGAGAATATTTCATCTTATCTGAATAATAAATTGAAGCTATTTAAGTTTTATTTCAGATAAGTTTAATAATTAAATACTCCGTCAATCGTAAATGTTTGAGCACATATTCTCATATGGACACCTTATTTCATTATTTTATTTCCTCTCTCTCTCCAGATTTTTGGAACTCCAAACCATCATCCCAAAAGTCAGCCTTTCATTGATCATGTGTTCTTCTTCTCTATTTTGGACAATCGTATTTGGTTTAGAAATTATTCCATAACAGATGAATTAGCTTCACTTACTGAAATTGGTTAGTATATTTAAAGACCTTTTAAAATTTGAACATTTTGTTTACATTTGAAGATAATTTCCTGGGTTGGTTTGTTTGTTTTGTTGTTTTTTTTTGTTTTTTTTTTTTTTTGTTTTTTTTTTCTTTTTTAACTTAAATTCATTTTTAAATTCAGTATCTGGATATTTTTTTTTTTTTTTTTTTTTTTAAATTTTCTCAAATGTTATTCTTTGTAACCCCAAAGTAAATTGATGAATTCTTTTAGAAAGTGGAATTTTTTTTTTTTTTTTTTTTTTTTTTTTAATACAAAACTAACTAAATGGTTTTCACTCTGAATTAAAGTTAAAAAAAAGAACCTGCATTAAATAACATTTGATAGAACTGAAATTTTAGAAAAAAAATAATTTCAATATAATTTCTGGGTGTTTTAACATTTATAAATGTGTTTTACCTATAATACATCCTTTTAGTTTTTGTCTTTTCAGCTGAATGTTAAAGAAAACATCAACATTCAGTATATCTACTTTGTCGTTTTTTGTTTGGCTTTTTTTTTTTTTGTCAAAAACCACACACACACTTTTACTGTATAATGCATAACTGATTTTGAAATTTCTTGACTTTTTTTTATTTTATTTTTTTTTCCTTCCTTGTCTGGATATAGGTCCAAGATTTGTACTAAATCCAGTCCGGATATTTGAAGGTAGTTTAGGTGGCCCTACTTTGTATGTGAATCCGCATTATCAATCACCCAATGAAGTAAGTATCACAAGAGAAATTCCAATCTTTTACAACCTAATTTGCCAGTGAATCCCATTAAATATATTTAGATGCTTTTCTACTTATTTCTGTACTTCAGTTAAAAAAACAAGAATTGATAATATTTTCATGTTTAAATAAGTTTACATGTTTTAGATCTGACTTGCATACATATTTGTTAAACTCAACACATAAATTTGAAATAACATTAAGAAACTTTTTTTGGCAAATAATTTGATGACATCAGTATTTTTTTTAATTTAAAGCAAATCTATCAAATAAATTCAGATTCACTTAATGTTATATTTTTTCATCAACATTCATGAGAATTTGTTTTCAAATGCTCATTATGAAGATGGGGAGGAAAACTTTAAAAAAAAAACGGAAAAATCTTCGAAAAAATTTGACTTAATTTTTTTTCTGTTTTCTTTGGAATTAACTTTCCTTTTTTTCTTTCTCTCTTGCTAGTATCGAAAACTTCTTCGCAAGAAATATGCTACTAAGTACATGGGTCGTGTGAGTGCAAAAATTGGCCATGAAGAACGCAAGCTGAAAGAGTCCTATAAACTTGATCAAACCAATGATGTCTTTGTCACTGTTGGGCCAGGAGATGTGGAAGAATCATGAATTTCATTTAAACAAACTAGTTTATGTATGCAACTTCCAAATTAAAAAATTTTGTTTAAATGTTTTTTTTATCTCTCTTTCTGATTTTCCAGAAATTGTCATTTTTGATAATGGCCTATACCTTTTGTTAGATTTTACTACTTTTGTAAAATACCAAATAAGCAAAGAAAAATTGCTTTAATTTTAACATTTCCAGATTCTTCAGAAAAACAAAATAAAATTACTTTCATTAAACTATCAGTATCGGCCATTATGTATCCCTGTTGCCAGCCTGACTGACACTGAAGAAATATTTGGTTTGTCGGTTGAAAAATGACAGTTTTCTAAAAGCTAAGAAATGGTATTTATCTTATTACTATTGTTATTTTACTACTTTGTGTGTTTGTCTTTTGCTTTTTGGTTGCAACAAGATCCAATCTCGGATGAATTCATGCTTGGAAGGAAAAACAATACTTTCTGAAATGTTAGTAGTTAATTACACTAGCGCCACTATACCCAGAATTTGTTGACAGTGCCGTATCAATTTATTTTACAAGGATCACAATTACTCTTTAATTTACACGTTTAAATCATTTTAACAATATGCTATCGGGTTGCTTTTAGTAATCTTCAGGATATTCTCTAAAGTTCATGTTTTCTCTAGACAATCTTAAGCATTGAACTTAAAACAGTAAAAGAGAAGATAAAACTTAAAAGTAGAAATACAGAAATTAGTGCAGAATTTATATTTTCTCACCTGCTCAAAATGAAGCTGAGAGTCTTGGGATAGTTGTATGTTTCACTAAGTGGTTTTGAGTCCAAGTAAGAAGCAGGATTTTGAATGCTGATTTTCAAGGCAGGTCTCAAGATTGCAATACATTCTTCCTACACCTCTTTAGCCTTGTGCCAGACTACACAAAGTAAATATCTAAATTCTAATCCTGGCTTATTTTTCAGCTTTTGATTTGCTATCAATGATAGAGAGAAGTAGACAGCTCTGCCAACAATGAGGGACCAGAGACTACTGCCAACACACAAACTTAATGAATTTCTTGATTGTCTTATTTTCTTGCTTCAGGTGAATAAAAGGTGTGACTTGTCTGTGCAAATGAGTTTACTTCCTTGGTATATTAGACATTATTTCTTTTCTGTTCATCATAGTTAACAAAAAAGAGGTCCTTTACTTTCTTTACAGAATGCACTGATGAAGATATCTGTAGAATTGTAATGATGAAATTAGACATTCCCTTATAGAGAAACATCCAGTATTCATTGATCAAACAATTACTATTGGTTGAAATTTAAATCTTTTTATTCAGACATTTTTTTCAGGAAATTAAACTTCTCTTGTATACTGTAATCACTCTTCTAATATTGATGGGAGTTTCCTTCCAAACATTTTGTTTTTGCTAGTGTGGAAAGTCTACACGACTTTCCCTTCTAGTTACCATTTTTCTTGCTGTTGGCAGTCTTTGTGATGTGATAAAGGTCCTTGGGTTTTGGAGGCACAAATCTATGGAGTCTGAGGAAAGATTTCATTTTCTTGAAGCCATATCTAATCATTGATCTACGAAAACGTGATATCCATATAAACGTCTAGAGCCAACAAAGCACATTTGTTTTGTTTTAGGTTAATATAATTTTAGGAAATGTCAAAAGGTGACGGAATTGAATTAAAGGAAAGCAAAGGCACTGATATGCTTTGGGTTCTAGTTCACACACACACACACACATATATATATATATATATATAAAATAGAAAAGAACTGGTTAGGTAAATAATCCAAAGTTCTTTAGTATTTTTGTTATTTTTAAAAAACAGTGCTCGATACAAAAATAGAGCCTAAATATAATTATTTATTTAAAAATATGATTCCGACACGCTACATAAGAGGTCTCAAGTTTCAAAACAAGAGCCGAAAACTTCAATATAATTATTTGAATTAATGCTATTAAAACACGTAAATTTCAGAAATAAGTTATTCCAAAAAAAATATCGCTTGATGGAACAGTGCTTACTTTAATTCAATTTAATTCAAATAATTATATTGAAGTTTTAGGCTCTTGTTTTAAAACATGAGACCTCTTATGTAGCGTGTTGGAATCATATTTTAAATAAATAATTATATATATACATATAAAAATAATATCTGTGCGTGTGTGGACATATGTGTTTATATATGTTGTAGCATAGCTACAGACAACAATGGGTGTGTCCCCCATTCACATAAATACAGTATGTTGGTCTGCACTTGCAGATTCGTCTGCAGTTGCAAGATTAGATTTTCTGAGCGTTTTCCTTGTGGATATACGACCAGCTTGTGTGGCAAAACTTCACCGACTAAGTTTTTGACTTTCGTTTTAGAACTTGTTTGAATTTTTAAGTTTTTTCTTTGTTCTGTCTATTTGTGCATGTTTTTCATTTCTTTTGTTGTTTATTTTGCTTTCTTATAAATTTACCCTCCCCTCGTGTTTAGTTTGAATTTCTTATTGTCTTTGGTTTGCCATATTCGTTTTATATTTTGTTCTCGAGTTTGGATTTTGTTATGAAATAATATTGGACAATAATTTCATTTTAATTCCCTGCGACTACTTAGTCGCAAGACTTTGTTCAAATGACAGTTTAAAAAAAAGAAAAAAGCCACATAGGCAAACATTCTTCATTTATTTTGTCGCGATAGGACCAGTCTGGCCCTATCATAGCGGACAATGCAGTGAACATGGAGGAGGAGGAGTCACCGCCACAAAAATCAGCCTGGAGTGAGGGCAGATCCCAAAAGGATTCAGCATTATATAGGGCCTTCAAAGAAAAATACGACACTTTTTTTAAAAGGCAACGAATTGCTTACAATACCAGAGGCAATTGATGCCATCAACACAAGAACAATCTCTCTGCTGACAACAGACGTCGGAACACGTAAACTGTTTGGTGTTAGTAGAGAGACGCTAGAGGAGGCGCTAAAGAGCCTCAAAATAAGCCCCAAAATTTTAACAAGGTGGACGAATGCTTTATGGGACATGTTGCTTACCACTGAGGAAGAGGCAAAAAAATTGGCAGGGACTACTCTCGCAACAAAGTCTGTCTGCCTGCAGACGGAATATTTAGGAATGAGGAGGACAAAGGTAACATGGAGTCGCAGTGGATATTACCGGCGATAGACTGGGCGCCCTTTTCTCTCAGTATGAGGTCTCAGCTATTACAAGTAAAGCTGGAATTGCCACTGGGGATTTTGTGATCCTGACTAGGAAAGGCTTCGGTGACATCCCTAATACACTGATGTTTGTCCGTGAAGGGCAGGGCGGAAGGTGTGCTACATACGTTTTCCCCATTGTCCGTTCTTTCGCTCTATAAAGATCATAGAAAGCCGCTCGAGCGCTCTCTATCCTCCGTTTTATGGAGGGGACGCAAACATCAGGTCGACAGAGCAGTCTGTGCACAACGTCCTTGTCACACTTGGTGAGCCACAAATTCGCCTCTAGGTTGGTTTTCCTACGCTGCGCATCGACAGGAGATCCGATTATGGCGGGGATTGTTAGGGATGCGTTCCCTCGCCTTACTATCACCCCCCCCCCGTCTCGCGGGCGGAGCGCCGTCATAAGCCCCAGGATCAATCGGATTTCCTTCGCGAGTGTCGGTACGCCTTGACGATCATTCCTCGTTCCAGTGACCTTTCACGGTCTAGGAGGGTCTTCTATCGTTATTTAGTGGAGGGGGTCGCGAAGGAACCTCTACATCAGCGGCTCGACTTGTCGGAGGAGGAATTTCGCTCTTTCTGGTCTTGGGCGCCAGCGGCGGATTATCTCAGTAACCCTGAGTTTTCGCTTACCTGGCGATTGGCTCGGAATCGGCTGCCTCTCAATGACAAGGCCTTCATATGGGGCTTGGCGGATTTGCCAGACTGTGACCGTGGTTTAGAAGAAACGGCTTCGCACGCCTCCTACCATTGTCCCCGGGTCTGCCCCGAAAAGCTCGTGCTCATGGATCGCGCATACACGTGTAACAATGTGTCGCCCCCGTATTCTGGGGTGAAGCGAGTGGTGTTTCTGACGCTGCTGGCCACGGCCCGAATGGTGATCTGGACGACGCAAATGGAGGAATTCTTGCGAGTCAGCCGTCTTTCTCATCAGGATCTGATCCGATTCTTTGAGAATCAGCTCAAGATGAAGATTAGAACTGATAGAAAGCGCTTGCATTCGACAGTCATCAGCGAAAGGTGGGTAACTGAGGCGAGCTTGGTTCACTTGAACGGGGCTAGCTTTGATTTTCTCTTTCATGTCAACCTACGTCACATCGGATTGGTTTCCTGTGGAGCCCTCCCCTTGTTTAGGTTAGACAAGCCTTTGTGTACCTAGTAAGTAAGTGTCGTTCCTGGCCTGTTCCCGGCTGTATCTTTGGTTATGATCCAAGTCGAGATTCCCAACCTCCCCAGTTTGTTTTGGCCTCTTTTTTTCATCTTGACTGGGTTTTATTTCCCATGTCCGTTTATATTTTCACCTTTCCCACTCCCTTAGAGAGAAAGCTTCTTGATTTTCTCCGATGGGCAGAATACGGCGGCCTCTCTGCTTTGAGGGTTGGACAGGCCCTACTAACATCAGTTATGTTTAGTTACTTTGTGTCGATGTTTAGTTTATTATTGGGTTCATCTCCCTCCCCTCTCATATTTAATCATCCATAAACTTTTAAGTATAAATTTTATAATTAGATTTTTATGGCATGGGGCGCGTTTTGTAGGTCCCCCCTTGGGAGGATGCGGTATTGTGGTGTATGGAGGATTGACTGGTGACGGACGAGTTTTTATGGTGAATGTGGAAATTGTAATGAGTGAATGGGTCGTGAATCAGATTAGCTAGGTATAAGATAGTTAGTGTCGACCAGCCTCAACCCCTCCCCTTTTTTTGACCTTGTGCCCTAATTGTATTTTAAGATACAATAAATAACTATTCGTCTCCAGCTGTACTGGTCAAACTCTCTGACTCTGAGCAGAGACGGTCCCCAGATGAGAGTCTCGTCTCGGGAAATCCCACATTAAATTCGGCCTTGTGCCGCATCTGAATGCGTGGAGTGGTTGGTAGATATCCTGCAGTTGGAGATTCTTTGGGAAATTCACTTGACTCACTTCTAACAGTTGACTACTTCTTCTGGCGAATCTTATATGTGTTGTTCTTGTCCTAAGTATTATCGTTCATTACCCACCTTCGTGTAATTATTCTATTCAGTAACCTACCCTACGTTACAACATTTTGGCGATGAGGATTAGCCAAAATTTCAACATTTTGGCGTCAAGGATTAATCAAAATACATTTTAGTGACGAGGATTTACGCAAATCAAGGAAGCATTCTCCAGCACAACTTTAGCGATCATTGCAAAAAAGAATCAGATACGAAGTTCGATATTGCAAAAAGGCCCGTCCAAAGAACAACAGTAAACTGTAAACTGTGCAAGGAGTTTAAAACTGCACAAGCAGAAGCTCAACATGCTCATCGAACTATGCAGGAAAAATGGTGGTCAGAGCTAACAGATGAAATACAGAATGCAGCGAATTCAAATAATACTAAGCAGATGTACTGCTTGATGAAAGAAATATTTGGCCCCAGATCCACCAAGATTGCTCCTCTCGGGACAGAAGACGGTAATAATCTCCTCACAGACATGGATGGCATGGCCAAAGATGAAAGAAACACTCAGATGGGCTACTGAATAGGCCTTCAAATGTGGACCCTGAAGTTCTCTAGAAAATACCCCAAAGACCAATAAAACCTGACAGCCAACCATCGCTGGACGAGGTTCTGCGTGGCGTGGAGGGACTCAACATGGGCAGGGCTGTTGGAGTTGACGGCCTTCCTGCTGAGATATTCCATTATGGTGGAACACATTTAAGTCAACTTATGCATGATCTTATTGTAAAGATTTGGATAGATGGAGAAGTGCCAACAGATTGGAGGGATGCAATAATGATTCCTATATATAAGGGTAAAGGTGCCCGGGAATTATGTGGTAATTATAGAGGGATTGCTCTCATTTCTTCGGCAGGTAAGATCTTAGCCTCTGTTTTCCTATTAAGATTAAACCAGAAAATAGTTGGCAATATACTGCCTGAGTCACAGTGTGGTTTCCGCCAACACAGAAGGACTGCAGATATGATTTTCACAGCACGAAAAATCCAGTAAAAGAGCTGTGGACAACAATTTGACCTTTAGCAAATATTTGTAGATATGAGGAAGGCTTTTGACACTGTTAATCATGCTGCTCTTTGGAAAATACTCTCAAAATCGGGCTGTTCCCACACACTTTCTAAAGATTCTGAGGTCTTTCTATGATGGTATGGAAGCCTGCGTCAGTTTTGGCGGTATGCTTACGGATCCCATCAAGGTTGAAAATGGAGTCAAGGAGGGAGATCTTCTGTCTCCTACACTGTTTTCTATCTACTTTTCAATTGTACTGCTT
This sequence comes from Acanthosepion pharaonis, assembly GCA_903632075.3. Lineage (NCBI taxonomy): Eukaryota > Metazoa > Mollusca > Cephalopoda > Sepiida > Sepiidae > Acanthosepion > Acanthosepion pharaonis. The sequence goes on along the minus strand of CAHIKZ030004892.1, from coordinate 1,518,371 downwards.
GATGTGTTCAGCGACTGCCATGATGTTATTATGATAAGATACAGACCAACTGACAAGCTTTCCAACATACGTAGGTTTGCAGCAAAGACAAAAGTTTTTTTTTTAGTTTAGTGCGCCACCTTCTCTAACCTAGTCGCACACACAATTCAGCACGCACAGGAGTTCATGGATCAACTACCAGGGTCATGTAAGGCTTTTGGACTATCAGTCTTGACAAGACAGTGGTGATGTATCAACCTGCCCGAGGAATTCAGTATATAGAGCTATCAATTTATGTTGATGGTAGTCGACTTGGGATAGTAGACAAATTTGTATACCTTGGTAGCACCGTCAACAGACACTGCTTTCTTGACGATGAGATAGTATTACGGATTAAGAAGGCCTCCGATGCATTTGCAGCACTCAAGTTCCGTGTCTGGAGTTAGAAGGGTATAAAAAGCAGACAAAAATTAATATATATAATGCCTGCGTTATGTCATCTCTGCTATATTCATGTGAGACATGTGTAGTCTATCGCAGACATCTAAAGATACTGGAACATTTGATCAACGATACCTTCGCTCTGTGCTTGAAATCCAGTCTCTGACCCCTGATACCGTTGTTCTACAAAGGGCCAATTCACTCTCTGTGAAGGCAATTATACACAAATACAGATTGCGATGGACAGGCCATGTTATTCGTATGACAGATGACAGAATGCCAAAATAATTAATGTAAGCAGAATTGGAAATGGGGGAAAAGCCTGCATCACAAGCCAAAACTTCGTTATAAAGATTGCTTTAAACAGTCACTATACAAGTGCAATATTGGTCTGGATAACTGGGAGATTCTAGCTGAAGACCGGGTTTCTTAGAGAGCTGGTATTGCTGATGGTGTCAAGATCTTCCATGAGGCTTCACAAAAATATGCAGAACTGAAGAGAGGAGTTTGAAAGGGATTCCTGAATTGCCATGAGGTGCCAATCTGGCCACGTGCCTAATGCAATTGGATAGGCCTGTATAAGGCAAGTCTGCTCAGTCACTATAAATCACACCGACACCGGCACCAACAGTTTATTGCATATGACGATTTGACATTGGCATGCTTTGAATACTTGTTGTAGAATAGTTTTCACAGTGGAGGCTTGTATTTCGCTAAGTCGGTCCTAAAGAGTCCGACGTACAAAACGTTAGGAACTTGAAATAAGAGTTAATGGCGCAGCAATCTAGTTGTGATGGCTGATACTTCAATGTCCGACATCGACTGACTCGCTCAACTCCACTGAGCTCAACTGGCCACTGCTACTACTACTTATTATCTGTGGGAGAGTCTATTACAATAGAATAGGCAATGTTCTGGTATAACATCTCCCCTAAAACTTTACTCCGTAGGAGTAAAAAGTTCTCTTTATTTATTTTTCAAATTTTTACAGAAAATACGAAGAAAAAAAGAACAAAATTTTTTTTTTTTTTTTTAAAGCAACATCGTAGCGTATTTCTTTTTTTTTTTAAGCAACATCGTAGCGTATTTCTTTTTTTTTTTAAGCAACATCGTAGCGTATTTCCTACGTGTTTTGGATCCACTTTTAAATGATCAGTTGCCTTTTTTTTTCTTCTGGATCGGCGTACCTTAGGTAAAATTATTTGCAGGAGTTGTTATATCAAACTTATTGAAAATTACCTCCATCGGCGTTTTTTTGTTTCCATTTTTTTTTTCGCGGGACCGCTGTCAACCACGTCTGAAAAACGTCGTCTGATCTAGTTACTGCACGTGAGTTTTTCCCCTTTCACTAAGTACATCATATAGCCAATCCGCTTTTTAATTTTTTTTTTATATATCTCCAAAGCGTTACCAGAAACAACCTTCCGCTTTGAACTTCTTAAAGATGGACTCACAGTTTCTGTAGGTCTTGTTGACTTAAATCATTTAATAATACTGCATGTGCTTGGCTGCGGGTAACTCGTTCCTCGGTTTTTTTCGGTGTCGGCTTCATTTTTATTTTCTTCAGCTTGCTTTTTAAGTATATTGTCGGTGTTACCCATTCAACTTTTTAAAATATATCGGTTTTCTCTAATCTGTCCAATTATTTATCTATCTGTTCAATTGAAGCAAACAGCACATTCCGTTTCTTTTTGAATATCGCCTGAGCGTTTTGTTTTGGTTGTAATTTTGCTTCCATCTTGGTACACGTTCCCAAACCTGGAGAAAAAACAGTAGGAAATGTTTCCTTAAGTTTTCTAACTAATTTTTGGGCTTCGCAGTATAAATTTTCAACCTTGTAAGAGAAAGAATTTATGGGTAGATCCCATAATTGAAATTCTGTTATCCAATCCGTACCAAGTATGTTCGTGGTATTTTCTATGACAAATAGTTTGGCTTTTCGCGTTTTTTTTATTTAACCTGACGTTTGTAACAAATTCTCCAATAAAATCTATTTTTTCTCCCGTCACTGACCTCGCGATTTTATTTGTCTTCATTAAAGTTGGTTTCCCCAACTTCTTCCACGTATTCAAATTTATGATAGATAGGTCGGAACCAGTGTCGAGTTACATTTTTATTTTTTTTATTACTTATTTCGACGGTAACAAATTTTCTAGTTATTCCCTCGTTCACTTCGTCGGACTTTAATTTTCTTATTTTATTGTCTTTATTTTTTAACCTGCAGTGCGAGCTTTTATGCCCCACTCTTTCACAGTTGAAACATTTTTTTATTCCTAAAATTGCATTATCTGTACCAGTGAAGTTCACCGCAAGCAAAACATGGCTTCGGGAGTTTTTGTTTATTTTTCTCTGGTATTTCACTTTTTGTTTGATAATACGCAATTTTAGAATTCTTTTTGGTAGACTGACTTTCTTTTTTGTAGCGCATTTTCCTTACATGCGAAACGCCAGACTGTTCTATCTTTTTCGAGTCTTTCTTTACGCTAACATATCTTGTGCAGTCTTCTGTCAAACTCTGTATCGTAATACTTTGTTGGTTTTCCAATTTTGAAAGTACCAATTTCCGCAATTCTGCGTCTCTTTCTGATACTAGACCTTGAACAAATACTAAGCCCTTAAAGTTGTCAGCGCTTAAGTCTGCTAGCTTGAATTCTTCACAATGATTGTTCACATTAGTTGCATACGTTATAAAGTCTTGTTCATCCTCTTTCATCAGATTCAAACATTTCCACCTCTTGTGAAACAAAGATGTCTTTTTACTAAATAATTCACTTAATATATTTACCGCCTCGGTAAAAGTTAACTCGCTAGTTTTTTTCGGTAAAATGTAGTTTACCAATTTGTTATGCTCAGCAGTTCCTAACTTGCTTAAAAGAAGTCTAAGCTTCTTTCCTTCAGACCACGTGTGGCAGTCCTCGTTATACACGTCCGTATATTTTTTATAATACTCTTCAAAAGTTATCTCTTCGTCTCGATTGTACGTGAATATTTCAATCGAATTCCATATTGTATTCTCTGGGAAAGAAACATTTTGTAGATTTTTCTCTTTCCTCTTTTCAGTTATTTCCAGAATTTTGTTTTGAAACTCCTTATGCATCAGTTCCATTTCTCTTTGAAACTGTATCTGTCTATTAAAAGTTTCCTCCTGTAATTGCATCTGGAATGTTTTCTGTTGCTCTAATATTGTCATTTGTTGTTCCGTTTGGAACTTTAAAAATTCCTGGAATATATTTTTGCATTCCTCCATCTTCGCAAAAAGTTTACACAATGCTTAAATATTGTAGGGGGGGGGGTCAAAAACGAATTTGCAATTCGTGACCTACTTGAGCAAACTGTCTTATCGAGAAAAAAGTTTTTTTCTCAGTTGAGAATACGACTGATTTTTTCGTCACTAAGTTAACGTCTTGTCTTTCGAAAAAACTTTTCCAAACTTTTTTTTTTTTTTTAAATGTGAATCCGAGATGTCGCCGAAAATTTGACGAGCAATTTTTTTTCTTCTTTTTCCTCCGTATGAAAAACGAATTTCGTCACTAAATAACGTGAGCGAATTTTTTTTTTCTCTTTCACTATATGAATCCGAATCCGACGTACGCCACGTTTATTATGGCGGGTGAATTTTTTTCCCCATTCTGTATGAGGTATGAATCCACGTCGACAAGTGTTGTAGAGTGAACGCAAAGTTTTTTTTTTCCGTATGAATCCAAAATACGTTCGTCGCCAAGTGTTGTATATGGCGAAACGATTTTTTTTTTTTTTTCTTTAAATTTTTTTTTACGTATGAATTTCGAATTCTGGTTACCAATGTGTTGTTATAGAGTGAACGAAAAATTTTCTTCCGTATGAATTACGAATCCCTCGTCGCCAATGTGTTGTAGAGTAGTTTTCACAGTGGAGGCTTGTATTTCGCTAAGTCGGTCCTAAAGGGTCCGACGTACAAAACGTTAGGAACTTGAAATAAGAGTTAATGACGCAGCAATCTAGTTGTGATGGTTGATACTTCAATGTCCGACATCGACTGACTCGCTTAACTCCACTGAGCTCAACTGGCCACTGCTACTACTACTTATTATCTGTGGGAGAGTCTATTACAATAGAATAGGTAATGTTCTGGTATAACAATACTCGACCTGCATTAGAGTGTGCAAGTCCAGGTCGGTCCTCACAAGGCATATAAAAAGACACATTGGAAGTCAACTTCCACCATCCGGAGATGATTTGACATGCCATACATGTAACAAGAAATGCAAATCAATAGCTGGATTTATGAACCACTGTCGTTTACACAACAAATGAATGCAGTGTTGGGGGAGGAGTTCAACTAATGGACTGGACATGTCAATGATGGTCATACTCTCTTTGTGAGTTGACAGCCACTATATACATGTGTGTATATATATATATATATATATATATATATATATATATGTGTGTGTGTGTGTGTTTAAATGTATATATATGTGTGTGCATAAATGTATATATATGTGAGCATAAATGTATATATGCGTGTGTATAAATGTATGTATGTGTATAAATGTATATGTATGTGTGTATATATATATGTATATATATATATATGAGTGTGTATATATGTATATATATATTTGTGTATATATATATATGTGTGTTTATATGTATATATATTTGTATATGTGCGTATATATGTATATATATATTTGTATATATATATATATATATATGTGTGTATATATATATATATTTTGTCTATATATATGTGTGTATATATGTATATATTTATTTGTGTGCATATGTATATATGTGTGTGTATATTTGTGTATATATGTGTGTGTATGTATATATGTGTGTGTATATTTGTGTATATATGTGTGTATATGTATATATATGTGTGTGTGTATATATGTGCATATATGTGTGTATATATATATATATATATATATATATATATATATATATATATATATATATGTGTGTATATATGTATAAATATATGTGTGTTTGTATATATATGCACATTTCATTGAATTTTATTTTTATAATATTCTAATATATATAATAGAATATAATAAAAAATGCACAACACCAGTTGACAATAGAAAAAAATTATATTAATTATTTATTACAAAAAATTTAAAACCTCTAACCATGTAGTTAAAAATAATAATTCACCTCTTCGAACAAAATTAAATAGGACAAATATTATTTACGAATTTATATGCCCATTAAGGAATTTTATTCCTGATAAATCAAAATTCGTAAATAATTATACAGGCCACAGTATATCATGTACAAGACTCACACTACACCTTGCTGACCATAGCTCAATTAGATCTCATTTAAATATTCATGGAGACCTACCGGAGACTATTCATAACATACTTGTTGACAGCACAAATATAATAGCATCATCTACACGCAAAAATAAGCTGAAAATGGTGGATTTTATTAATAAAAACAAAAGACCAACACTCAACAGTATCAATTATAAACATGGACACAATATGACCGTGTTTTCAAAAGGAAAACTTTATATAAATACATACATACAACAATATATTTCTTGTTAACAATAAACAACATTTACTGGCCGGAATGTCCGAGAAATTATTTTTATATACATATTTATTATTATATACATGTTTATTATAAACAAAGCATTTACTTAAATATTTGTATCTATAAAAAGAATGTATAAACATAAAAATGTCTTAAAATAATTGTCGGACTTTGTCCATTTCATAATGTGTGACGTCATTTGTTTACATTTGGATACGCCATGAGCAGATATGAATGTACGTGAGAGATTCATGGATGATTGAAGTTTAAATACAGTAAAATATTAAATTCGTTACCAACCGAACGCTCCATTTCATAATATATAAGTTTATGTAAGGAGTGTGGAAGGTTAGTGTAGATACATATACATCTTGTATATGTGTTTATATCTTTACGTGTATTGAGATTCATAAGTTTCTGTGGTGGATTGTTTATATTTACACACTTATGTGCATTTATGTACACATGCGCATCTATGTATACGCTTTTCCTCTCTGTTTTTCCTTTATTATTGTTTTTCTGCACCCACTTTTTAACAATAGATTTCCAATTTTTTTTTATTCCAAAGTTTTATCTTTTTATTTGTTCCTTCCCTTTTTAATTTTCATTTTATTTCATTTAATTATGTTTTATTGCTATATATTCTTTTTTTCCTCTTCTCCTTTTTTGCTTGTGACAAATTATTCTAACTACAGCCCGTCTTTCTGAAATTGACAACTTGGTCGAACAATTTTCGGGTACACTGGCTACACGCGAGACGTCTTCCCCATTCCGCAACCTATAACTCTCTTCATCTATGTTTACAATTTTACCCACCCCACCCCCTACTACTAATAATAGACCGGTCTAACGCTTTTACACCGATCAAAATTTTAAATTTAAGTTTATTTTCATAAAAAGTTTAGCACAGAGAGGAATCAGACAGAGATCAGGTTTTTGCTAATAACATGATCCCCACCAAAAAATACACTGTCTACAAAAACATCTGTTGGTGAGTAATTCCCATTTCTCTGTTTATTTTTCGCTTCATTGATAAGGGACACAGGCGTATTCCGGACTTAAAAATTTTCTTTCCGTGCTTCATTCTTGTCATATGATTAATAATTAATATTTAATAAATGTTTTTCGTACTAATTATATTGGTACCCACACACATACATATATATATATAGATATATATATATATATATATATTTTTGAATAAAAATGACAATAGGAAAACTAGTAATTGCTGACGCGTTTCGTCCAATGTGAACTTTATCAAAGCAAAATACGAAGAAAAAAATTATTCTCTTTTTTTTTTTTTTCGTATTTTGCTTTGATAAAGTCCACATTGGACGAAACGCATCAGCAATTACTAGTTTTCCTATTGTCATTTTTATTCAAAAATATTGTCTTCTCTACTGGTTAAATCGGAGAAAATTTTCAAATATATATATATATATATATATATATATGTATAAAATATATATATTTTATATATATTTTATATATATATATATATATATATATATATATAATTTTTTCTTTTTTTTTTGTTTGGCTGAATGTTTAAAAGCGTTTATTAGCATTCAGTGTGTATTCTATGTTGTTTAACACCCCCACACCGTGACATGCATTCGTGGCTATAGTCCTAACTTCATCGCAGCTTTTTGTTTGTCTATCTTAATGATATCCGGCAGGATCAAAAAGTTACAAATGACACAATGTAACACGTTTAAAATTAAAGTTCACGACTGATTAACTTTTTTGACGTTAAAGCTATTATAAAATAATTAAAAAAATTCATTGCCTCAAACAATATGCGTAGAGGGGGGAAAACCTCTGCCTCCTTTGCCACAGGCCCAGCTGTGAGCCAGAAATAATGAAAATGTCATAAAATTGTCAAAGTTATTCAACAGCGTTTATTGAGTATGACAGCTCGTCCCACAGGCTGTAATCAGTTGTCACTGAGTGTTCGATATATTGTGACGTTGTACCAAAATAAGATAAACCTTTTAGCAAATACCTATTTATCATTGCTAATGAAATCGATTTCTATCACGTGACAGTTAACATTTTAAATGATTTAATTAAGAGCTTCTTAAAAATTCGCTCAAGATCTCTTGACAAAATCGTATTATATATCCAGTATGAATTGGGATCAAATAGAGATTAGAATCCGACAGAATGATAGAATAAGGAACAGATAGTAAACGTCTATAAAGTCAACTTGTTTTACTTTTATTTAAACTTCATCAAAAAATGAAATACAATGAAGAAAAAATTATTGTACTTTTTTTGTCTTGTTTTTCATTGGATGACAGGACAAATGCACGTGAGGTGTGCTTAACAATGAAAAATTCACAACACAAAAATAAAAAATAAAAAAATACCAGAATTTGACAGTGAGGCAATCAGTAAGATTCGAACTCACTACGGTTGTAATGGTTAGTAATGGTAGCTTACTAATCATTGATTTACGGCGAAAAACATCGATCAAAATAGTTTAGAAATAATTATTAGCTTTTAGTTACTCTTCTAAAAGTTATCTGATATACACTTCTCTTTCCGGATTACTTAACATAATTAAGGCGATGGCGTTAACGAATTCGAAAATCTTTGTCGCTTTTTTTTTCTGTGTCAGATAAGAATGTTGCGTTCTAGGTGTTGCTGGCTTTTGTTAATTCGAATTATTAGTGTGTATTAAAAGTCTGAAAATACTTAACGAGTATATCTGATATCAATGTCACTGGGATATGTCATCTCCTGAGAAAGATACGTTGTGTCTTCTGGAAAATCTTGAGTAATTTTTAGATATATCGGCACTGCCGAAGAAAGGGGTGTAGACAAAGCGGAAATTGTTGGTGTACCCATTATTGAAATAACCTTCCCTTCAATATTAATTACTCCCACACCGATGAAATATCTGTTTTTATTCTTATCTCGGAATATTACACGGAAAAACAGTTAAAATATTTTACAGTGTAACACAAATCCAAACGACTCTTCTGCATACAATTCGTAAAAGGAATAATTTACTCGAATTAACTTTTAATTTTAAAGAATCAATATAATTTAGAGGTACATCCAAAGATTCGCTAAAAATGAGCATGCATGATGAAAAAATATCCCAAACTTAATAAAAACAACGTTTTATTGTCAACATCTTTGTTATTATTAAGGGGAAAGACCAAAGGACTTTTTTGATTATTAATTTATACTTTTTAATCATTTTTAGAATCTTCAAAATTTTGCTTAAATTGTTTTTCTTGCGTTAGCGGGTGACCAAAAATTAGTATGCGAAATTTTAGCGTCTTTTTGCGGTAAAAAATATTTATTTGGAAATTCTTGCAAAAATCAGATAATTGTCAGATTTTAATGACTTATTAACAAAATGGATTAAATTATTTTAGAAACCTTTCTTTTTCAAAAAATCTTGGTAAAAATATTTTTTTACATCTGCTACCCCTCCCCTCACACTTATTTAATTTTAATGAAATTTCGAGAAATTCATTATTTTTGTACTGCTTAATGTTCATATTATAAGGAGAATTTAAATCATAATTTTTTTTGTAAAAGAGAATTTAAATCATAACTTTTTTGTAAAAGAGGACCAACAGTTATAGAAAATCTGCTCTGAATCTGAAGACATTATTTAATTAGAAAAGCTTTTAATTGCTTTTAAGAATAAGATATACTCACACTATTGTCTTAAGAAAAAAAAATTTCGATAAATAATGAATTTTTACAAGAATTGTTTTCAATTTTTTAAATGAACTTTTTAAAACTTGAAACTTTACACATAACCCTACTGGTGCTGCTGCTGCTGCTGGAAAAAAGCGATGTCTAAGGTTAAAAATGAAAAATCTTTCTTAACACTTTTATTTTAGTTTTAATTTCAAGCTAATAGATTAAATTTGATATTTACAATAAATAAAATACTTTGCTATATTTCAAAACGAACTTAAATTGATTGGCTGATTTTAGCCATATTTACAAATCTGTCAGCACAACATAATTCAAACTTTTGGTATCGCTTTTCATTGGAGGTACATAATGTGTTGCGTTTTCTTTGAGAAAACTATATTGTTGAAGTTCAACGCAATCTGGACGCACAAATAGACACCTAGATTTGTGAGTATAGAAACTGAATGATTACATCAGTGTAAAAATACGCTTTCAACAGACCTATGCAATCTAATCTCTAGCCCGAAATGGAAATTGAAATGAGAAAGGGTTGTCTGCATGATAACCCGAGAGCTGTGGAAGCGGGATGACTGGTTTGGGGTGCACTAGAACAAACCAGACCAAAGGTTGGAAAAATTTGTTATGGAAAATCAATGATTAAAATAAGACCGCCTCCTCGCCCACTCGGTTTAAAATTAGAATTGTCAAAAAGACAGTCAAAACTTCCCCGTGAAATACCGAGAGAGGAAGAAAAAATGCAAAAATTTGCGACCGCCCATTTGGAAGTAATGGTGCGAGGCATAAATAAAAGAAAGTATGAGTTATAAAGGCGAGGCTATACCTGCAAATAAATCCGAAATTTGGGAATTACCGAAAACTCTAGACCAGTCGAACCCACGCCAGTCTTAGGTACAATATAAGCAGATCGCGTTGGCGACACCACCAGAGTTTTCAGAGAGGTAGAGAGAGGCGTGAAGGGTGGACAAGCTGCTACGTAGAACCCGCGTGACCTGTTGCCGGGAGAATTCCCGACTTTGAATTCCTTTCCAAAATTTAGAAGTGTCCCTACAGAAATTTAAAGAGAGAAGCGTTGATTTTTTGTACTAGGAACTATATAAACCAATTTAAAACTAACCCGATGTATCTTCCGTTTTTATTTCGTCTGCAAGAACATTTTCATTTCTTTCATAATATACCTTCGTCGTGGCTTGACCAGCGCTCCGAATTACCGACGAAATTCGATATTCACTGCTCTGAGATCAAAGGACACAACGTGGGCAGAGACATATTGTGGGTCAAACTGGGTGAACCTGGCCGATCCTGGGTGAAGCTGACCGATCCTGGGTGAACCTAGCCGATTCTGGGATAACATGGGTCAACCATGTGCTCCCCGGCCTTCTTCAGATATTTCTCGATCTGAGTAAACTTCAATGAAATATTAACTGAACCTTCTAGTTAATCTTACGGGGATAAATGATTCTTGTTTTGCTGATCGTGTCTGGAGATATCTCATCTTTTTTTTTTTCTACTGCTCAATTATTGCTCGTCTCGGTTTTTACTACTCGGTTCTAAGATTGAACTCACATTTGTTATGCCATCAAATTCACGAACCACTGCTTTAATCCGAAGGTCCGTGGAATCGTAAAACTTAACGTCCTTCTTAACCTTCTTTGTTCCGTCCTCTCCTGCCGTCCTATCTGCTTCTAGTCCAGGTTTATAACCTTTTGACCGCGCTCGAGTATTTGGCGCAAACATTGGTTTCGGCTAATGTCAAACGTCTCTTGATGTCAGTCTTTTTGATTGGCTAAAATTATTGTATTTTCCGGCGTTTCTTTCTTTTTCATTTTTTATAACGGAAGTTATGTCTAGATTTTTGGTATTTTCAGTCACAAATAATTAGGCTCTGCTTCTGCAAACATCCGGTGTTTTTCGCCTGGTTCGGTTTTTTCTTCTATTTTTTTATTTGAGGGTTTACCTTCTCGTCATTTGAGAGAGCAATGTACAGAAAGAAGGAAAGAGATAAGGCTTTTAAAGGAAAGCGCAAATACATTATTTTTATTTTTATTCTTTTTATTTTTGTTTATATATTTTATTTTTATATTTTAAAAAAGATTGTCTATGAAACGCCTTATTGATGATTTGTTAAGATTAACTTGGTTTGGCACAAGGTCACAGTTATGGTGCAAAGAGGGGGACACATAATATATATATATATAGAGAGAGGGAGGGGATCCACATAAGACAGAGGGAACGCATAAGAGATATATACATAGAGAGAAGGCGGACACAAGATATATATATATGTAAGCAAATATATGAAGTATGAAGAAAAATATATGGAAAAAAAAAAAATCCGAATATGCAAATATGCTGTTTTAATGTTATTTCAATGTCGACGTCAGACGTTTCGGTCTAGTAGGCCTTCTTCAGGACATAGTTATTAAAACATAATTAACATTAAACGATATTCGAGTCAACATGAAAAGACGATAGACATAAGAGTAAGACTAATCAAAACAGAATAACTGAAATTTTTAAGATCAGCGTTCCGTTTCACTTATGAACAGCTCTCCCCTATACAAGTTTCTAAGAATCTAAAAGAATTAAATAGGTCCTATAAGAAACTGATATGTAATGAAGATAAGATTTGGCTTTCCCTTATTAACTACCACCCCACCATCCCTAAAATTTATGGTCTCCCCCAAACCCATAAGCCTGACATTCCATTAAGGCCCATCATCTCGGGTATAGGCTCAGCTCCTCATAATATCGCTAGGTATTTAACTAAATTTCTAACTCCAATCCTGGGCACCATAAGTAACGCACATGTAAAGAATTCAGGCTCTCTTCTAAATAAGTTGAGTGATATTGATATAGGTAACAAATCCCTAGCTAGCTTAGACATCAAATCTTTATTTACTAATATACCTGTTGATATATGTATTAAACGATTAGAGAACCACCTTAAGAAAATTGATTTTAAGCTATCACTATCTCGAAATACATCAAATTATACATCCTATGCACTTCAAATTGTTTCTTCCAGTATAATACTATTTATTATAAACAAAAATTTGGTTTACCAATGGGGAGTCCTCTCTCTCGATTCCTAGCATGCATATTTCTAGAATTTCTTGAATCTGGACCTTTTAAATATATCATTCCTGGTGATACACATTACTTCCGTTACATCAATGGTAGATTTATTTATCTACCCATATAAACATGATTTAAATGAGATTACTGATAGATTAAATAAAATAGAACCTACTATAGAATTTACCTATGAACTTGAGTCTAATAATTCTTTACCTTTTTTAGACATACTACTCATTAAAAATAATAACAAATTAGAATTCAAAGTATATCATAAAGCCACATGTAAAAACGACTATTTACACTTTTACTCTCACCATGATACTAACACTAAGAGGGGTATTGTTATTGGATTCTACTTAAGGGCTCTTCGCATCTGTTCAGCAAAATATTTAGATGATGAATTCAGTTATATTGAGGATACCTTTTCAAATCTTTCGTATCCGAGACAATTATTACTGAGAGCTAAAAATAAAGCTTTGAAAATTCATTCATCAGCGCAAAATGACACCTCGAAGGCCACTACTACAACTACATCAGTGAAAGGCACACTTTCAGCTGCCCCTGATAATTCTTTTGGTCGCATCTTTCTACCGAATAACCATTTGACCGAACGTATCTCCAATAATTTAAATGCGCTGAAAATTAATTTAAAACTACAATATTACCTACTAGAACTATCCGTAGTTTATTAAATAACACCAGCAACCAACATATTACATCCGATGCTTGCATCTACCAAATCTCATGCAACAACTGTGACTTAAAATATGTGGGTGAAACATGTAGGTCCGTAAAATCTCGTGTTTTCGAACATAAACGAGATATTCGCCTCGGAAATTTAAACAGTGTTTTAGTTGTACACACAACTAAATCTGATCATAATTTCGATTTTGATTCTGTGAAAATTTAAAAATATATTCATAATAAAAATCTCAGACGGATTTATGAGGCAGGCATAATATCTATCTCACGTACGGTGAATACTAGACCCGGCTTCTTTAATATTTCCCCTTTTCTAGCAAGGTTAATGCTCGACAAACGGACTTATAAATTTTAGATTAAAATAAAATTCTTCTTTCTCATTTTTCATTTAAAATATACTCTATTTTAGGAATACGTTTTCACAACATCGCCCACGTGACGCCGACGTGATCACAGTGTGAAACGGAATGCTGATCTTAAAAATTTCAGTTATTCTGTTTTAATTAGTCTATCGTGTTGACTTGAATATAGTCTAATGTTAATTATGTTTTAATAACTATGTCCTGAAGAAGGTCTACTAGGCCGAAACGTCGGACGTCGACATTGAAATAACATTAAAACAGCATATTTACATATTCGAATTTTTGTTTTTCCATATATTTTTTCATCATATATATATATATATATATATATATATATATATATATATATATATATATATATATGAAGAAAATATACTCTTAAGGTGTGCTATATTTATGGGACAAACTGCTCAATATCAGAGATAGAGCATGTATAAATATAAAGTGAACATTGAAGTAAACACTTAGGGCGACAGGCTGTTTCATGCTAGACGCAGACAATTGCATCTAGCATAAAACAGCCTGTCGCCTCTAAGTGTTGACTTCAATGTTCACTTTATATATATATATATATATATATAGAGAGAGAGAGAGAGAGAGACATATAGAGAGGGGACACACACACATATATATAGAGGGGGACGCAAGATATATATACACACACACATATATATATATATATATATAGAGAGAGAGAGAGAGAGAGAGAGAGAGAGAGATACATAATAGAGAGATAGAGGGAGACACATAAGATATATATAGAGAGATATAGAGGGGGAACACTTAAGAGAGCGGCGTGTGATAGAGAGAGTAGGTCCTCTGTATTACTAAGTTGAAAAGATATATTTAAATCACTTTGATCTGTAACCCATTCTCACTGTGGTTGGAACCAGGGAGGTCAATTCCAACCGTTCAAAGACAAAGAATTTCCCTCATCCGACGTCTTCAGTACTTGAAATGGCATCGATGGGCCGCTTGTTTAAACCAAAAAGAAATGCCGTAAATGCGTCTTCAAGGGTTAAGATGGTAGTTAAATATCTGTAGTAAATTGACGGCGGAATAGAAAATAACAGAAAGACAAACTTTATTAAGATCTACAAGGGAGAGGAAGTTGTGGAAAGCCATGATCGCCTACGTCCTGTGGGGAGATGGCACAAGAAGAAGAAGAAGAAGAAGAAGAAGAAGAAGAAGAAGAAGAAGAAAAAGTTAGTAATGACATCACAAATTTAGCGAATTGCTCGTCTTAACCAATGCTTTCGAGTAGGCGACCAAAACTTTTGTTCGCTGTTACCTAAATAATGTTCACTGTATTGTTCATTTACTTGTGATCTTTATTGCAATTTCTATACATCACCTAAATACACGTTCGTCTGTACTCCATTAGTATATTACCTTATTTCTTAAGTGATAAGGTTAGGAGCGTGATCAACGAACTAAGACTATATAATGTTTTCAACCATGTAAAAAAAATACATCACTCCGTTCATTTTTTTTTTCAGGTTGTCCTCGTTCTCTTAGTAGGACACACATACGCATCAACTTAAACAGATCACACTTTTCATTGTGATTCGTAATTTGATGATTTTGGAAGAGTCAGAAGAGAGAAAGAGAGAGAGAAGTAATAGCGATAAAATAGGACGGTAAATGAAGATAATTACACAAAGTCTTGATTGAATCTAATGAACCAATTTTCCATGGTTTCCGCCTTAGATATGTTATCCTGTCAATCGATATCTACTTGAACATAGTTACCACTGAGATTTGTCCCCTTTTATCGCGAAAGAGAGAATTTTAGGTCACTAATAGCATGATTATTATGATTGAACTTGCTTCTTAATTGCTTCAACAAATCAACGAACATTTTAAGTGAAGCATTTCCTTTGTTTGCAGATCATAAAATATCATGAGTTCATTGAGTGCACTGACTTGATGAAGGGGCTTTTTTACCTTTTAAGAAGAGAACAAATCGATCGACTGAGTTACGTTATTTGAATTATACTCTTTCCTTTTTCCCCTTTGAAATTTTCTAGGTTATGTATTTTTCTTTTCTATTCTTTGCTCTTCGGAAACAAATAACAATGAAAAGGAAGCCATTGAATGTAATTGATTTGTAAATTTACCAACTTTTCATCTTCCTTATAAGAACGATTTTCAGTCTTTACATTTGTGACAGATTCATATTCAGTTTTAACATAAAACTAAACACGACACCTACTTTTATGTCTTTATAAAGATGTCGCTTTGGATTATGCAAAATGTCGCTAATAATAGAAGTAGACATTTTGAATTTGATTGGCGAGATTTTAAAATATTAGAGTTTGGATGATGTTTGCGTTTATTTAATAACTTTTTCTAATAATTATAAAATATGGAAATTCCTAACCAAACTCTTAGAAACGATATTTCCCATTAAATAATGCAAATGCACATCAAGAAGGGATGTTGAATAAATTTCATTTGAGCAGGCTGACACGTATAATTGGTTTTCATCTAGAGGGACAAAATCACACATACACATCTCAGTCCTTGAAAGATCACAGCTTACTAGCAAGTACTCTCTTCTGGGGCAGCAACATATCCGCTGATTGAACAATGTTCGGAGGACTGATTACGGAAGAATCCCAAAAGATGTCTTCTATGTAGAACTTTCAGATGGAAAGAAAAAAACTGCCCCACCACAATTTTGATTTAAGGATATTTGTGAAAAAAAAATATATTCTTTAATATTTACATTGTCATATAGAAGAATACTGCTCAACACCGTCTTCATTAGCAGAAGTCAATTAGCAGAGTGGCTTGTTGATACATTTAACAACCTCATCACAGAGAGACCTATAAAACAAGGAGGAAGTACAATTAGTGGAAGAACACCACATCATCATCAACAACATTGGAACAGGTTTGTACATGCAACGTCTGTAACCGTGTCTGCTTCACGCGCATTGGATTTTAGCCACATGAGATGCTGTATGATAGTATGAACCTTGAGCACGGACACAATCAATGGTCTTCCGACACTGCCACCGATTTTGCATCGGCTCTGTATCTATGATTGTCCACTTCTAATGGCAACTAACGGTAAATTTTCACATAAAATCTTTTTATTTATTTATTAATTTTCTTGGAGGTGGGGAATAAATATTTGATTTTCTTTTCGAGAATTTTACCTGGCAGTTCTCTAAAAACAACTCCTAACGCACAATTGGGGAAAAACGCGCAAACCGAGAGAAAAGGAAGTGCCATTTTTACCTCATCTGTAACTGATTTATATTGAGTTATACACAAGCAAATGTACGTTAGCTTTTTTATATCAGATCTTGCGTGAGGTAGACCATCTGTTGCTCCTTCACGCTCCTAATATTTCATTGTCAACGATCACCTTTTGTCTTTAGAAGTGAATAATATTCAAAGGCCTCTTGTTCTACATTTTAATTCTGTTTATTATACGTCAGAGGATTTCACTGTTATCATTTTACGAATACAGAATACGTCAAAACTGATGTGAATAATTACGTAGACATCAGCTTTTCTACCAATTATCAGAGTATATGTGTACTCGGCAAAAGATCAAAATGTCACACCTTGACCCCCACCTTACGTTATATATATATATATATATATATATATATATATATATATAT
This sequence comes from Acanthosepion pharaonis, assembly GCA_903632075.3. Lineage (NCBI taxonomy): Eukaryota > Metazoa > Mollusca > Cephalopoda > Sepiida > Sepiidae > Acanthosepion > Acanthosepion pharaonis. The sequence continues at coordinate 1,500,946 of CAHIKZ030004892.1, read as the reverse complement.
ATATATTGTGTATTTAGGCAGCAATCCTTCTTTCATGCAAGTTTCATTAAATAGACAAGGTGATTTGATTAAGTTGTTTATATAATTTCTCATGTGATCTTATAATTTTTTTTCTTTTCAGTAGATAAATTATATAAAATCTGCTCAAATGTTGTTTTTTTTCCGAGCGCTTTCGGCTATACATTTAGCCATTTTCAAGGTTGAAATATATTAAATGGTAACTAGAAATAGACTGTTGTATGTATGTATGTAATAATGTTCCATTTTCAAAACACGATCAAGATATTGTGTCCATGTTCATAGTTGATATTATTGAGTTTTTATATAATTTAGCAACTGAAAAGAAAAAGTTATACATCAAGATTTTACGGACCTACATGTTTCACCCACATATTTTAAGTCACAGTTGTTGCATGAGATTTGGTAGATGCAAGCATCGGATGTAATATGTTGGTTGCTGGTGCTATTTAATAAACTACGGATAGATCACATGAAAAAATTATATAAAAAACGTAATCAAAGCACCTTGTCTGTCATATTTAATGAAACTGTTCACACACACACACACACACATATATATATATATATATATATATATATGATAAAAACATAGTTTTAAGGGGGTGTTATATTTATGGGTAAAACATTCTCTTTTGCATAGGTGGCAAGGTTGGGTGCCTCGTGTTAAAGTAATATTTTATTGAATTTCCATACGACGTTTTAGTTCACCAATTAAGTCACATTCTTTTCTACATTCTCCCCAAATAGGAAAACCGTATAACATTTCGTAAATGACTTCTTTCTGTGTGTGGTGTCTTTAATTATTTTTTTATCTTGATCTACTTAGACGCAACAACATTCATTACCGTTTAGATCAATTTCTGTGCCAACATTCTCAGGGAAATTAACCTCAAGACCCTCAAGAACATCTCTCTTGAGTTTTTCATGCTCAACACGATTCTGTTCAAAGTCTTTCTTGCCATTGTGCACTGCTTTCCTCCAGGATGCACGATATAGAGCTAAGTTTTCTCACTATTATGACGTGATGTTGACCTTCTGCAGAGAGTTTATATTGAAATCAGTTTAAGTATTTGCCTGAGGAAGAGAACACAAAACCTGAAACATAAAGCAACATTCAGTTTTCGTTTACAATTTCATCGTGTCAGTCGTATGATTGAATAAGCTTTGATTTCAAATATAAATACAAAAACATCGATATTTTAATCTTTTAAAAACTTGAAAAATTATCATGGAAATCAGGAAAGGCGGGCTTGGCTATTCAATTAAAAAAAATATAAAGAATTTCTAATTCCACCAAATTTCTTATTTGGGCACCTCGGCGTGGTGTAATGGTTAGCAAGCTTGTCTCGCAAAAACCGTACGACTGAATAGTGAGTTCAATCCTCATTGGGTGCCCCATAGTTTCGGCCTTGTGCCACATCTAAGCAATGCTTAGAAAATCATGAATCAAGCCGAGCTTCTCGACTTGACGGTCGAACTCTCTGCTTTTGAGCAGAAAGGAACCCGGACGAGGTTCCGCCGAAGGGCAGAATCTCGTTCGGGGAGAAATGACCAACCCGATCTCGTTTATACGGGCATTTTTTGGCTGAGCCTACGGGCTCGGGAAACCCACGATAAACTCGGCCTTGTGCCACATGCAACCCTCGTGGGGCGGGGGCTAGATAACAAATTCTTATTGTTTTACATTCTGTATGAAAATATTAATGAAACCGAACTCATACGAAATGGATTATTATGGTGTCCAATTAAAGAAAAATCTCTCTCTCTCTCTCTCTATTATATATATATATATATATATATATATATATATATATATATATATATTTATTAAAGAATATCAAACACTTAAAATCCCATAGGTAATAATTTTTATTTCATGAGAGCTCCAAAAACAGCAGCTCTCAATCTTCAAGACCTACAAATAAATCACAAATGAAATGGAAAAAATTATTCCGTGTTAAAAACAAGAGATATTGGGGAGAAAAGGCAGAGTGTGTTAACCTATTTTGACACACTGACCTCAGTGTATATCATTTGAGAATGATGGAGAAGGGATAAAATGTAAATCTGAAACAATCCCGTCTGTTTCTGTCAACGGGCCAAATTTTCAATTTTTACATATTTTATTCAACAAATTATTTTTAAATTATATTAAAAGAGAACATTTTTAAAAATTTCAAAATTAGCGAAAAAGTTTCCATAAGCTTTTTATATAATTAACCAAGAAATTTAAATTAAAATTCCTAAGAAATTTGAATTAAATGATTATCAGAGAAACACACACATATATATATATATATATATATATATATAGAGAGAGAGAGAGAGATTATCTTAGATGTATTTATTAATATTTAGTAGGCTATGAATGTACTTTAAGGAAAAGTTACATCTTTTATTTTTTGAAAACGGTGTTTATGTCTGCATTTTGATATGAGTTCATTTCGAAGGTTAAGTAAATTCTCCAGGTTTTTATATTTAGTTTTAAGCATTTTTTCCAGCAGACAAAGGTTACAAAGATTAAAGTACATTCATATCCAGCTAAATCTTAATAAATACATCTAAGACATAAAAGTTCAGGATTTCACCTATGTAAATATGTTTCTCTGAATTTAATTAATAATCATTTAATTCAAATCTCTTTGATTTTTAACTTAAATTTCTTGGTTGATTATACAAAGAGCTTATAATAATTTACATTTAATTTTTTTTTTTTTTTTTTTTTTGGTAGTTTGGAAAAACCTTTTAAAATGTTCCGAACCAGACACTTTTTTTAATATTATTTACAGAATTTGTTGAATGAAATACAGTGAATTAACCCTGATCTAACTATATATATATAGTTTATGCAAAACTAGGTAATCCGTATGGGTAGACCCAAAGAGGATGATATCCGGAGATCTCAAAATACCCAAAACTCCAACAAACATCAAATTAAATTCTTCGTAGATTTTGTAGACATTTAGATTTATATCAAACTTTAACCCCCAAATATACCCTTTAAAGGAATGCGAAATAACAGCGCCCAGGAAATTAAGTGAAACCTTCTCTCATCAGGATTGTTTTATTGTATCTACTTCCTTTTATGTCGGCTTTCCTCTTCACCACTTACCCATCCATATTTAAAGATAACATAAGTCAAGTGAAGCGTTTGTCTAGCCCACACCAAGTGGGGTTAGGGATAAAGAATTGAAATGGTACATCTAACTCACTCATGTCTTCTCTCCTCCCCCTATCACTTACTCACTTCGTTAATTTACATATGCTTAATACGGCCCGTCAAAAATGTGTAAATTTCTTTTCATTTTTCATTTCAACCTTTGGAAGTAAAGTCTGATGATCCAGAGCCCTTTAAAAGGGCTGTGGTGAAATAATTTATTACATGGAACCTTAAAGTGGTTGGTTTTTTATTCATATATATATATATATATATATATATATATATATATATATATATATAAAATGTAAAAGAACGAAGAGCAAGATTTCAGCGTTAAAAGCATTAATTTAAAACAGGGTTCAATACAAAAGTAGAGCAATAAATATTTATTCATTATGCAGTGTTACATTAAACCATGCATATACCCACTACAAAACTGTACATCTTGTTTCAACGTTAAAAAATTCTTTTAACGTTTCATCAGGTGGGAGATCATGATGCTACTAAAATATTTTAGTAGCATTATGATTTCCCACTTGATGAAACGTTAAAAGAAGTTTTTTTAACATTGAAACAAGATGTACAATTTTGTAGTGGGTATATGCATGTTCTAATATAACACTGCATAATATATATATATATATATATATATATATATATATGGCAATTTTTAAATTTTTTACTTTAACATGTTTCACAGATGAACCAACTTCATTAGAAAAATAATTCTATTTCATATACGCACAAACCAAGCACACACATATATGTGTGAATCGGTGTTTGAGTAGATGGAAGTGTGCGTTGTGTTAATTAAATATGAAGCAGGCGGAACTATATTACATTGTGTTAATAATACTTATCTAATATTGCTGGATCCCAAACTGAATCTGCGACAGGTAGAAAATGCATATAATTCAAAGATTCTACCTCTTCCGATTGTAATTCTGAATAATGGATTTTGATCACAGTACCGTAGCAATCATTAGTCTTATCATCATTAAACCCAATTGTATCGCTGACACCACTAACATCTGCATCTGTGTCATTTGTTGATAGTAAGAAAGACCGCCTGCTTGCCTGCTTGCCTGCTTGCTCTTCCTGCCCACGGAATCGAAGAAGACGTAGTAACAGAATTACTACATATTTCTATGTTACTTATCGAATATTTTGTGGCCTATATGGTTAAAGCAACGCCTGTAAAAAAAAAAAGAAAAGAAAAGAAAACAGGTTTTTTAAAATGCATGGTGAGAGTTCAAACATCATCGGATGCTAATTTTCTTTTTCTGACGTACTGTTTACTCTGCTTATCGATTTGCTGCGTTGTGCTAAAAACAACATTAAGAAGACGAAGTAGAAATCAAATTGAAAATGCTTCCTCTAAAAATCATACTAATTCCAGAAGTGTGATAGATATAATAATAATAATAATAATAATAATAATAATAATAGTAGTTCGATAGAAATAAAACAGCATAGTTTGGAAGTATCGTTAAATAAAACTTTGGTCAGTTACACTCATTTCCACGTTTATTTATAGAGAAAAGAAATTCTTATAACAAATCGAATTAGATATTCAAGTGATCAGTTCTATTCAATGTTCTCTCTGGCTATAAATATCAGTTACAATAACTTGTTTTATTTCTCATCAGTAACCAACGACAAGACCTCAACGGTACTAACAGCATGGCAACAAACGACAAGACCCCGACTGAACTTGCAGCATGAAAAGAATAATCAGATTGGCAGAATGGTCGCCATGACAACAAATTTATTACGATTCTGTATAGAAAAAATGCTAACGTTTCACTTAAAACTGGTTCAGCCTTTTACCGTTCTAAATCCACAGCAACTTGCTATGACTAAAATTTTCAGATGGCGAAAATTAAATTACTTTCAGTTAGACACCTCCACAGAAACGCGATACCTAAGGTTTAAAATGATTTTTAAAAAATGAAAAATCATTCTTGAAGCTTTTATTTTAGGTTAAATTTCAACCCAATAGGTTAAATGTGATATTTCCAGTAAGCAAAATACTTTGCTGTATTTCAAAACTAACTTAAATAAACGGGAAATAAGTTTTTAAAGTGAAATCACTGACTTTATCGCCATTTTTAGCCATCTGCCATTACAATGTAATTATCTTTATAAAAAAATCTTTTAAAAATAAAATATACTTTTCTGAAACTTTATTTGACGAATATATATTGATAAAAATATTGATTTAAAGTTTAATTAATATGAATTGAAACAAATAGTACTTATTTTAAAATATCACAGAAATTAATTTTTTTACAGGGTGGTAGGTACATTATTTACATTATTCGGACTATTGTCCTCATCTTTGTCGCCATATTTATCACGTTTCAGGTGGTTGGAATCGGGGTAGACTGTTCTAGTTCCATGTTTGATTGATGTTTCCCGCTGAAAGTTCTCCACTGCCTTAACCGGGTATTAAACTCACACTGTCACTAACCGCCGCCTTTATCCACTGTGCCATGTATCCTTGAGGACATCTGGGTATGAATTTCTGGGTATTATAAACCTAATGTCTTCAGCAACCATTTTTACCAGTGCTCATATTGCAATTTTGCTGTTATCATTTATGTTTTTACCAGAGCTCATATTGCAACTATTTTGTTATCATTGTTTTTCTCATAAGACAGGCAGACTGTTTTCTGAGTGTTGTTGTCCTCCTCCTCTTGTACCCGCCTATCCCAGTTTTTGGGGGCTGCTGCCATGTACCCAGGGTAGTTGTTACGTTGTAAGGTACTACTTATACTGACCAATTCTTTATCCAATGTCTCTGGATCGCCACTTATGACTATTTCTCGGTGTTGTAAGTAACGGACGATCCCTTTCTTTACGCTGTATGGATGGTGGGAGTTGAAATTGAGGTACTGTCCGTTGAATGTCGGTTTACGGTATACGGATGTCTTGAACCCATGCTCTGTTCGAGATATTAGAACATCCAGGAATGGGAGTGTGTTGTTACTCTCTTTCTACATTGTGGACTGTATCGAAGGTCTTATTGAGTTCACATGGTCCAGTAGAACCTGAACATCTTCCTGGTGTGGACAGAGTATGAAGGTGTCATCTACGTACCTTAACCATATAGTTGGCTTTAGAGATATAGATTCTAATGCCATTTCCTCAAAGTATTCCGTGTATATATTCGCCATTGCTGGTGATAATGGTGAGCCCATTGCTAAGCCCTCATCCTGTCGGTATATGTGTGATCCCATTCCGAAGTGCGTTGTTTGTGTACAGAAAGTCCACATTTCCATCAAATTATCTATTGGAATACTGGTCCGTTCTTCTAGAGAAGAGTCAGAGATCAATCTGTCTCTGACTATTGAGAGTGCCTCCTCCGTGGGTACCTTGGTGAACAAACTCACTACGTCCAAGCTCACCATCTGGTTGGATAGGATGGGAGCATCTTTGATTATTTCCACGAACAGTCTACCCCGGTGACCGAAATAAAGGGTTCAGTTCGACATTCCAACCGAAAGAAGGCCGGAGCGTACAACGGCCGAAACGTTGTAATAAATATGGCGACAATAGTCCGAATAATGTAAATAATGTACATAATACCTCATCTCAGAAATATAGACAGACTCAGGGTGGTAGGTGTTTATTTGATATGTTGACAGTAAAAAAATAGATAAACTTCCGTCTGTCAGTCAGACAAACGGTAGTTTTTTGGGGGTTTTTTACGGTGGACATATCTGTAAAAATTATTCGTGGAATATAGTTTGAGCACCTTTTTATATCATTTTTAAACACCCAGTAATCTTAAAAAAGTAAGAAAATATTCTCCGTAACCTAATGTTTTATTAAATTTTAGGTACTTCAGCATTAAATTTACTATAGTTAACGCTTTTATTTTCTGATAATGTCGTGTATGGACGTATTTTTTAAAAATCAGTACGTTTATACACACACCAAAGAATTCTAAATTCTTTTTTAAAATATTGGGGTCGCTGAATTGTAGTAAGCTTTTCCATTTATGATTAATAACTATAGTTTTTACTTAATAGCAATATCACCTAACCGCTACAAATTAATACAGAAATTTAAAAGATTTAAAACTTTATAAATTAGTCTAATTATTTTTTTTAAAATGAAAAAAATCTTGTAAAAATTCACTGTTCATCGAAAAAATATTTTTCTTAAGTCAATAGTGTACATCTTATTCATAAAAGCATTTTAAATTAAATATTATCTTAGTTTCATTGCATTTTTTTACGATTCAGAGCAGATTTTCAGTAACTGAACGCCCTGCTCTGCTTGTAACTAATATAAACATTAAGCGATATAAAAATGAATCTCTCGAAATTTCATAAAATGAAATACGTTGGGTGTAACATGTGTAAAAAATATTTTTTACCAAGATTTTCCGAAAAAGGAATCGTTTCTAAAATAATTTAATTCGTTTTCATTAAATCCAACAATTATTTGATGTTTACAATAATTTCGAAATTGTTTTCACCGTAAAAAAGATGCTAAAATTTCCTGTACTAATCCTCCCCCCCCCCCAAACTCCTGCTGACGCAAAAAAGACAAAATTTCAAACCAAAATTTTGAAAAAGGATCAAAATCGTCAAAATCTTTATGTTATTATTAAAAGGAAAGACCGAACGACTTGTTGTTATAAAAATTATAGCTTAAGTTTGAAACATTTTTTCATCGTGGTATGTTCACTTTTTAGCGAATCTGTAAATGTACCTACCTTTAGTCAGATAATTGCATCTTGTATGGCAATGTTGAAGGTATCATTGAATATTATATTAAGTATGCGGAAGCGAAAGTAATCATTTTTTTATCAGAGATTTCTCCCGACCTTCTGATGGAAAGTATTTACTATGCTTAGTAGAATCTGAAATTTAATACCTACTAATTAATTTTAAAAATTTAGCTTAGTCTGACACAAGAACCCAGTTGTAGAGTATCTTTTGAGAATGAATAGATGCGGTACTGCAATGATCTTCGGGATTAGTTTGCTAACAACTACACCGCTGTGTTAAGTCCGTACATCAGTTCACAACTCGATATCTATACTGATGAGACAACCTGTAAATTTAATCGGTTCGATAAGGCCAAATTGTCAGCTGATCTAAAAAATGACAAATTTGTTGTTAAATGAGGCAACGTGCGGCTTGTTAATTTTAACGCCTCAAAAATGAAACTGCTTTCTTTTAATCACTTGCGAGAACCCTTTTTACTTTCCATCAACATGGCTGATGCTAACCTCCAGGAGAGTGACTCATTGTGCCTTCTCGGACTAACGTTTTCAGCTGACATGAAGTGGAAGGCGTATATTGAATCAATTACTAAGTCTGCAGTTAAGTTGAGTCATTATGTCTTGCTAGACAATTTTTTTTCGCCACAATCTATCTTGCATATTTATAAGTCTACTATTCGTCCTTGCTTTGAATATTGTTGCCACATCTGGTCTGGTGCTCCTGCAATATATTTAGAGATTTTTGATAAAACCCAAAGAAGAATCTGCAATGTTATTGGTCCTGACTTGGCATCTCGGCTTCTGTTCCTTTCCGACCGCCATAACGTAGCTTCCCCGTGTCTTTTCTATAAATACTTTCATGGTATTTGTTCTAATGAACTTTCCTTTATGGTACCTAGACTTTATGAATTTAAGCGCACTACTAGATTGGCGACAAGGTCTCATCATTTTACAATTGAAATGGCTAGAAATAACCGCAAGTTCTATGCTAAAAGTTTCTTTTTTCGCACTTCTCGCTCGTGGAACTCTCTTCCAGCTTCTTGCTTCCTAGACAACTTCGATCTTCAAAAATTTAAATGTAATGTTAAACATTATTTTTCATCTTCTTAATTCTTATTCTTTTATTGTATTAATAGGATTTTTTTCATATTCTCTAATACTTGCGTCTTAGTGGTTTTATTGCTTTGCTTTGGGTGAAATGGGAAAGCACTCAATGAGAATCGAACTCATAACTCAGTAGAGCTTCTTTCATAGCGAAGTGGTATCTAGAAGCACAAGGTTACAATTATGAGACACCCAGTGCGAATCAAATTTACATAGGTAGTAACAAGATGTACGGCTTGTGTAACGAATATTGTTGCGGGAATTGAAATCATAGAACCGAGTTCAAATTCCGGGCTGATCCTTTGGGTTTATTTTCATACTAACGCCACTGACAATTCACCCTTTCTACCTACACAGCTGTGGGTTAAATAACAGGGTAGACTGAATTCTCTATCCTTGAGTGGGATTCTAACGTAATAACCCTGCTTGTTGCAGTTCTGTCCTGTCTCCCCGGTGGTTCTGGCCGAAAAAGAAATCCACCCGATCTTCCTCCGGTGAACTGAAGGAACCACCACTATTCACCACGTTGTGAATTCTTGATCCGAACAGCAGTGTATCGATCTCCCCAGAAAGATCCGGTGGGAAGGGGAGGAAATGGCTGGGTATTTCTCTGAAAGGAAATCACTATGCAGCAAAAGTTTCTTGTCGTAGCCGCAAACACATGAAAAAGGAAAAAAATAAGCAACTCCTGTTCCTGTACAAAAGAGCCCTATTTAGGCCACTGTTTTTTTTATGTCTCTAACGAAGAATTTACACGAGTACAAAATGTAACGAGATTCACTCGTTTGGGTCGGAAAGTCACAGAGAGAGAGAGAGTAGGAAAATTTCTGCCTAAACAATTTCGGCTGATCTAAGGGAAGTAATTCGTGAATCTTCGTCTGCACCCTACGATACAGCAGTCTGCTTTCTCGCAGCCTTGTTGACGAAGTTATCTGGATTCGTACGGGTTCTATTTCGATCTCTTGGTTCGGATCGGTCTTCTTGACACAGGGCAACCAACAGACCAGACCAGCAAATTCCAACAAGCCGCCTCTTCCGCGTTCTGATATCCGAACTCATCTGACTAACTCAAGCGTGCGGGCAGCTTATATAGAGAGAGGCGGAAATAAACCATCTTTAGGCACCGCCCCCGAGTTTTAATATGCAAATCGCCTGAACCACCATGTGTTTCCGCCTAATCTCCGGATCTCCGCGGCAACCAGTTTTCAAAAGGAACTAAAATCGGATTCGGAAATCCTGCTGGATCTTCCGCAGACAACGTATACTTAAATTTTGCCAAAACCACTTATCCCGTCTGGTTGAATTCCGCTATTCAGACCACCCAAAATCCAATTTGCCATTTATCACAAACTTTACTTTAACGAATCCGTCTCTTAATCACTTTGGAATTATTACATGTAATTAACTAATAACTCAACCCCAGAAACAATTATTAAAAGAAAAAAAAAAACTTATTTCTGGAATTACTCCGGAATCCCTTCTACCCAAGTAATTAGCACCTTCATCCTAATTCTTTAGCACTGTTGATTACTAAATCCACCTCGGGGTGGGGGTCTCTCTCTCTCTCTATGTCACAGGATAAATAATTTCAAAACCACGAAAAAAGCAACGGAAAAGCGCTCCACTAACTTTCTCATGAATTCATGGCAGTTCACAAATAAATAAATGATACAAATTTATGGAGAGTTACGATCGTCTACGTCCAGAATAAAAAAAAATCTATTGATTGGTTCACTAACTCCTAATTCATAATGAGGCTGACTAATAGCAACTTTCATCACTGCATTGTTATAGCATTGTAGCCTGACTGTGCCGACCTGTTTTGGGGGAAAATAGGACATTGATATTGATGAGAAATAAATAACCATAAAGAAGTTGACAGCGATTTCTCATGGGCGCTACCAGTTTGATTTCGATAAGATACTCAGATCAATCTAAACGAGACTCCCAACACACAATATAATAAAAAAATAAGTCATGATGCAGGTCTTATTGTACGTTATTATGTCTATACTTGTTTGGAAATAGCATTAAGCGTTAGTTAAATTATAATGCAAATTTCACGGTGTATAAAAACGTATATATACGTCGATAATAGACAATGTAAGTTTCGTAAAGGCGTATAATTAGGCCCACTGCTGCGGAAATGTTAATCTACTTATTCTCCAGTAAGGCGTGACGAAGTCACCAATAAGTTAATTGTTTATTATAACATTTTCGAGGTATTTTAATTTTATTGCTTACTACTGACTTATGGATTTTTACATGTGCAGCAATGGATGCTTGATTGATATTTGCTTGGATGAAAAACTTTCATTGTCATTTTCATTTCTCCTATGATTACGAAATGTTGATCCGTTTTGACATTTGGATTTCTCCATGTTGTTCTTTTGCAAACAAGATTTTAATCCAAGCGTTGAGGCAAATTCCTTTTCATATACTAGAAACATAATCGTGAATATCTGCAGATGATATCTGTAAAAAGAACACGTTGTTCTGATTAATAGCATAGAATCATTTATTATAACCAAAATCTGTTTCTCATAAAAAAATACTCTATTTTTCTTAAGACCTGAATTGTTTAAATTATTTACATCAATACTAATGTCCTCATCTTTGTTGTTATTATCCCAACGTTGTCCCCTTCGTCTTTTTTTTTAGGTGTCTTTCTATTTGAATAACCTTCAGGTAAATTCGGACCGACCCTTTTATTTAATCTACGGGTGTAGATTGATCTCGTCCTGCTGTTCACGTCTCGGGATATCTCGTATAGTTAATATTGCTCGGTTATTACTCGCTCCGTTTCCACTGAGTCTAAATCTCTACTACCTAGACCAGGGATTGAACTTATAATGTCAATGTCACCAAATTCATGAATAAACGCTTTAATGATTAATCTAGTTGATGATTAAATCGTACAGACTTAACAGACAGACAATGGAAACAAGACAAGCAATAACTGAACAGTACTAAATAAGAACAAGACGAGATATCCCGAGATATCCCGAGACATCGACAGAAAGACTAGAACAATTAAGCAGTGTTCAGTTGGAAATTCACTGAAGGTTATTCGGATCGACAGACACCTGAAGAAGGCCGGAGAGTATAACACGATGGTGTTACTCCAGATATAAATAATGTATGCAATGATAAGTCCCCATTCCAGAAACTCAAGCAAAAAGACATGTTTTTTAAAATGCCTTTAATGAAAATAGGCGAATCTCTTATGACTTGCCATCTTACGTGATGTCTGCTAGATGGATAAATTACAACCAGATCTGATATAAAATTAATTATGCCATTATTTATAATTTGATTTTGATTCGAAATAGGGTTAAATATTTTCTAGAATTTAAAAGAATATACTTTAGGTAATTTTATAGTCTGCTCCACTTTTGAAAACTCGGTGAAAAATACGCGACACATTAGCAGTCTACGAAGTAAACAAATGATAAAATAAATATATGGTTGATGCATTTTTCACAAAATCTTTTCGGGGTTGGTGACAAAATGCTGGAAACATTTGCATCAAACTTTTTTACTTATTTATGCAGTTGATTTATAACGTCATTATTCAGTAGTGGGAGTGTCTTCTTGGCTTCTTATGACGCTCTGATTTCAGCTAAATTATGTATGCTGTCATAAAAAAAATGAATCTACTCTTTGAGTTTTCTCGCGGAATATTTCGATGTCTTGAAATTGTTAGAACCGCTGACCGCCAGGCAAAGAATATTTCATAGAACCAGACATATAATCGCCTGAAGGTGATAGGCGTGGAGAATATATTGCATGTCAAAGATATTCCCGTCCCAGTATCAATTGGTTCTGCCTCCAGCAATTCGTAAATAAAAATTCTTTATGAAGAACTTTTTCTCACACTTGATATCGTTTCGGTTGAGATATTGAAGTCTATCCGCTTGGATTCTTGTAATAAATCTATTTTTAACCACTATGATAACTTTTTAGATCAAGCTAAAAAAAAAGATTTAAAAAAAAAAAAACTAAGCGCTAACTAATGTTGATTTCCTTTAAGGTTATGCGGAACTCATTTTCCTAGGTTTAGATATTTTCTGAAGATTGTAAGTTCTCTGTTACACAAAAAAGAACGTCTTTAATAAATTTCAAAGACACTTCTGAGATTGCATTGTATTGCATCAGATTTTCCAGAAGATTACATTGTCCAAGAAAGAATTTCGTAATTGCTTTAGTGCTTACCGGTCCTATAACCAAGTGTGGTCGTAGGGTCGCTGCGCAACAAGCACTTGAACAGATTCCAACACATGTCTGATCTCTGTAAAGGAATTTCCAGTTCACTCAATTCATTTTCTTTTCTTTCTGTCTCTTCTTTACCTAAGGTATTTTTACTTTGTAGAATGGTAGAGAAATGGTGACTGGTTCTTGTGAAAAGACGTCCCTATCCCATTTCAACTGCCTCTTGAGGAGGTAGTGCTTCCCTGGGTCAAAAGAATAGCTACTGGAAGACGCCGTAACTGATAACAGGACTCTACACCATGTCACAAGCATGAGAACCAAGTCATTGAAGTCAGAGAATATACTTTATCACCACTTACATCCGACCTTCTAACTTCCCAGAATGTGAACCCCTTGATTATTATACGTGGGGCGCAGTTAAGGGAGAGACCAACTAAACTCCTTTTAACACCAAATATGAACTGAAGGAAAGGATTATGGCAACATTCACCAACTTATAAAAGGAAACAATTTTTCTTTCCGATATATTTTTATTTTTGTGATTTTCGTTTTATTTTCCCTTTCTATCATTTTTTCTTTTTTTTCTATTTTTCTTTTTTCATTTTCTTTGCTCATTCTCTCAAAATATTTTCTTTTCTATTTTTTCTTTCTTTCTTTCTTTCTTTCTTTCTTTCTTTCTTTCTTTCTTTCTTTCTTTCCCTGTATACATTCTTTCTTTCTTTCTTTCTTTCTTTCTTTCTTTCTTTCTTTCTTCCGTTCTTCCTTTTTTCTTTCTTTCTTTCTTTCTTTCTTTCTTCCTTTTTTCTTTCTTTCTTTCTTTCTTCCTTTTTTCTTTCTTTCTTTCTTTCTTTCTTCTTTCTTTCTTTCTTTCCTTTTTTCTTTCTTTCTTTCTTTCTTCCTTTTTTCTTTCTTTCTTTCTCTGTATACATTCTTTCTTTCTTTCTTTCTTTCTTTCTTTCTTTCTTTCGTCTTGACGGTTAATACAAGTTTTTCCAACGCGTTTGATCCTTGTCTGATGGCGTCCCACACTGCATCATTTGTAATTGTTTACAATCACAATAATCTATAAAAGGAATGATATAAAATGACTTTAGAAAAAATTCCCTTGTTGGCTTTACTAATTTTAATCGCGAAAATAAAAATAAATCGTTGTAAAATTTTGAAATTTTGGAAACTAAATGTGAAAGTTCTTGACTTTCAACAATAACGATGTTGAAGTTTCTTCTTGTTATAATTTATATTTATATTTATATTTCCTGTACATCTTTAATTTCGATGTACAAAGAAAGATTTATAACAAAAATTTAAATTTCAAGAAAATATCCCATTCACAAATCTTTAGTATTACAGACCAGCTGATTGAACAAGTCACGAAAGTTGACTGTGGGAATAACAGATTATTGCTTCTACTGACTGAATAGTTATGGAGTGAATTGTCCAAGTACTCAGTCTTGACTCTTTCAACTAATATGCGAAATAGTTAAGACAAACCCATCCGGAAGTTGAACCCAGTTACAGAACTGGTTTTCCGTTTTAAGGGTTAGTGAATAAAAAGTCCATTCAACTAATGTAAAACCGGTTGGTTGAACCAACATTGAAATGGAATGGTGTAAAAAAAACAAGAGAATTCTAAGTTAAGTGTGTAATGCAGCATTTATATACAAAATCACAAAAATTAGACAAAATATTAGTAAAAGGCATTAAAAACTAAGTTGTTTATGTAACCAAATAAGTTACCACACACTGGGAATGATAAATAAATAAAGAGAAATGTTGACAAAGGAATGAAATAACCTCTTATTTGAATGTCAAAATGTTACACTAGAGTCAGCCATGTTGATCCCATATCTCTCGAGCTGTAGAGGGAAGGCGTCGAGTTTGCCTGTTCAGTAGGGATATGGATGCTGGCTAGTTAGCTTTATCTTCCCGTACGTGTTGTTGTGACACTTTATATGTAAGTGCAGATAATCGTTTACGTATTCCAACATCGTGTTAATTATCGCTCTGCACCTCCTATATATCTGGCATATACCTGACATGTTTAAAGATCTGTATTTTCCTCTCCACAAATGAAAATCAATGAATATTTGTCGTACTGTTCAATGTAACTTCTATGACTGAATATTGCGAAGTTCGACAATTAATATAAGAAGGAATATTACAAAAATATCTCGACTATGTCTTTGATTTGAAATTAATTTCACTTCCTAATGTCAGTGTTTGACAACAAGGGTCATCAAGTTAACCTTGGATATAACAAAACTACAACCGTAATTCCGAAGACCAGGTATAAAACAACAGAAAAAAGGACCGTCGATTTCAATTATTTAAATTTAATTGTTTTCATAGTTTAATATTTATTAAACTTAAAATAAATCTGATTAAATACCCTTAAGTGTCGGTCTTTGGTTCAAGAAATATAAGAAAAAATGTATATTATTTTTATTTCGGTATTGTGTATTCACTGAGACGGAAGATGCATAGAGAAGGGTATGAAGATATTTTTTGAAGATATATTTTGGGTTGGGCTGTAAACATTAAGAAGGATATGCAAAAATCTGGATTAAATCACGCCCTTGCGTCTACGAAATTGTTTGTCGCCGAAGTCTGTGCAGCATTTAGAATATCAAATGTATTCACCTCCTGAGCTGAAAAAAGGCAGATACACCCAATATGAATGCGCAATGTAAAAAGAAAACAAACAGCAAATATTTTAGGAAGAAAATGGCAGACATGCCTGAAACTGCGCATGACTTTATGGATAACGCAATTATCTTAATTGCATGGGAAATGAGGTTGTTAAAATAACGTTTGAGATTTCTTTTCGAGAGAAAGGAACATAACAGGTATAGAAAAAATAAATATACAAAAATATTTAGTAAGGAAAATGTCAGTTTTTGCAGCCACTGCTTATTCAATAAAACAGATAATTGAATTTAAATAGCGCACAACAATGTTTGTAGATATTTACAATCAGTTTTGAATGTTCGAAATCAAAAGTTGGATCAGTGAAGAAATAACTTCGTTAATTCGTGTTTGTGTTATGCATTTTCAAGTATAAGACTAACTCTTTAGGGAAACCATTTTTGAGCACTGATTTGAAATTTCACTTTTCTTAAAGATTATTTCCTTCGTCTTTTGAGTAGAATTTTCAAACTTGAAACTTACACTTGAATCACTTAACTGAAAATATCTGTTCATTTTCTGAATAAATGAGAAATAGAATTGCAGGAAATAAAACAAAATCTTGCTTTCACGAAGAACTACAAAACTGTAGCAAGTTACAGAATAAGCGATGATAAATTTATGACACTTTTCACTCGAGTTACGGTTCCTGATTAGGTGCAGTAGAAAGTAGTTTTACTTTGCCGTGTTTGATCGGGAGTATAGTTACAGAATGCTAAGACCAGGACCAGAATGGTCAGCGATTGGCCGGAGTGCCTTGTGGGCGTAGCATTCTGACAGTGATGGATTGCCTCAGCCTGGGTTTTGGATATAAGTTCAAAATGGCGCGAATTGAAGAAAGAGCCGCAAAAATTCTGAGGCGTCGATACGCCTCCTATACCCAGGTTAGCGACAGGCTAAGACCATCCGTTAAGCCAACGTTTGACATGCATTCCTGTGACGTCATTCCTCCTCCTGCCTCATAGAATCCAAGCCACCACAACTCTCTCCTAATAAAACGAATGAGAAAAAAGAAATGGTCCTTTTCGCTGATACCATTTTATGTAGTAATGTGTGGACCCAGAGACGACACAGAATGCAACAGTGTGACGCCACTGAGTTCATTTTTGGGAATAGGAATCTAATTAAAGGAATTTGTACGTAATAATACGAGAAACATTTTCTTGTATTCAACTACTTAGGCCATTTTGGAAGCGACAACATAACCTCATTTGTGACAAAATTCTGAAGACTTTTATTGAGTGAATGAGTCAGTATTTTACGAGTGTCTACTTACGTTTATATCTTTGTCAGCCTATGAACTTTTCAACCAACACTTGTATTTACAAACATTGACTGAACTGGCTTCAGTTTGGAAAATCTCCATTAGGTTTCATTGAATTGACCCTAGACACATTAAAATACGTATCACCTACACAAAAACATACATACTGGATGACTTATCCATTCAACATTGCTCTACAGTAAGGTACACTATATTTACTATCACAATTAGAGGTTCCAGGTGTGAAGCATCAGGTGAGGATTAATTATATCAAGCAAATTTGTGCCTCATTGGAAGCCCCTAGATTTCTGATGTTGTCAGTTCAAACTTTATTTCTATCTTTTAATATATATTTGGATAAAGAAACTGTAAAACCTTAAACTGTCATACCATATGTCATAATTTAAAAAAAAAAACTCTTGACGATATTCAGTTACTCCCTCACGAGGGTGTCATGTGGCACAAGGCCTTTTTAACGTGGGCATTCCGAGCCCGTGGGCATTCCGAGCCCGTGGGCTTGGCCCCAAAATAGCCCATTGAACCCGTATAAACGGGTTCAGGGCCGGTTTTACCTTTCCGAAGGAGACTCCGCCTTTCGGCGTAGCCTCCTTCGGGTTCCTCCCGTCCGTAGGAAGAGAGTTCAACCGAACAGTCGCTCAGAAACTACTGACTCCACTGACTGACTCTTGACACCTCCACACACACACACACACACACACACACAAAACGAAACAGGTAAGATATTGGTGATATTTTGCTTAATTTACACATACCGAGATTAATAATAATAATAATTTTTTTTTTTTGTCAGTGGAAAGTGTCATGATGCCATCTCTAACCTTAGGTCCCTGGGCAGGAACAGGAAAGAAATGTGTAAAAGCCAGAAATCAAAGAAAATAAAAATAATAATAATAATCTCCTCACGTATTAAAAAGGACTCTATTCATTGAATAAATCCACCACACTTACATTGTAGCCACAAATCCAAATGAGGGATTCAGATCTATGAGTTAAAAATATCTATCGTCTCTTCTTTCTTTCTTTCTTTCTTTCTTTCTTTCTTTCTTTCTTTCTTTCACAGAAACTAAGTGTCTTTTCCCTCTTTCCACGCAATCAAAACGGAATAGACTATTATTCATAAGGTACTGGCAGGGCATAGAGGTCGTGCGAACTAACGAAGGGAGGAACAATAATAATAATAATAATAATAATAGCAGTATTCTTACAGGACCTTAGGCTCTATCCTTCATATTATTTGAACAAAATGCTATGAATCCAAGCTATATTTTTTGGAATATATTTAGAACGAAGCAGAATAAAAGCAAGCTTTACCCACAAAGAAGAAACTGTATTTCCATGTCTATTATAGAAATTCTAGTGAAGATTTTACTTGGGAAAGTTTTCTTGTAGGCTCATCACCTTCATAGATGATCTGCTCCACATGAGTTGCAGTACACAAACTTGCAACAACCAAAAGATAAGGTGAGAGAATGAAAGTGTAAGAGAAAAATCGTTATATGACACACTAACTACGAGTTGTTCATTTTACGCATTTTGAACAGATACAGTAAAAAGAAAGTGCTATTGTAATTTAATCGATACAGATATATACCACATGATTTGTTATGCAGTTTGTAATTTGTCGATGACGAATATTTTGCCGAGGACACAATCGTCGTAAAACACAACTAAGAACCCCCAAAGAAAGACAACGAAGAAAAGATAGTAACGCCTTGTCTTCGAAAGTTTGAGACAAATTCTGACCCTGGTTGTGTGTCTAACCAAGAAAGTGTTTTACTGTATATTAGCTATTTATCTATTTATTAGCGGTAATGCTAACTGCCTGCGCGAAAAATAAATCAGGATACAGATATGACAAATATAAACACATATAGCATATTAAATGTAAATGTATTTTTATGATGATAAAAATATACACGTCTTTCTTAAAGTCAATTGATTGAAAATGAAGGAAACAATGAATAAATAGAGTCAAATTTGGCAAGAATCCAAACAGTGAGATCTTTGATTTATACGCTATATTCGATGAGATTTTTTTTCAATTAATTACAAAGAAGAAATTGGTTTTGTCAATTCGTCTCTCTTTTGCAAATATGTGCATCTGAAGTGTAAATAGAAATAAGATGAAAAATTCTAAAATGGAAAAGAGAAAGAAGAGGAAATTATGAAAACTAAAAAAGAGAAAATATCGTGAGAAATGAAGGAAGAAGAAAGAAATGAAATGTAAGAAGGAGAGAAGGAAAAACATCGCGACAGTGAGGAAGAGAAAAAGAGGATGCAATTATTGATTGATTGATTGATTGGTTCGTTTTCTTCGGCTTATCAACCCTTGAAATGAAATGAAAGAGACGAAAAAAAAAAAAGGTAAGGAATGAAGAAGACATCGTTGGTGGGTAATAGAAAAATAGAACAAAATGGGAGAAAAAAAAGGAGAAAATATATTAATTCTTTTATTTATGTTTATCCGTTAATTTGGTTTGAATAAACGACTTATTCTCTCACACCTCCTGATTTTAAAGTCAAACTGAAATTTACTTCTCTCAAAGAAAGGAATAAATACAGTAAGCGCCCGAAGAAAGAGAAAGAAATAAAAGTCAAAAATACGATTTCATCCTGTCTTTAGATTAACTTTATCTTTATCGGTATTATTATTATTATTGAGTGAATGAGAGAGAGAGAAAGAGAGAGAGAGAGAGAGAGAGAGAGGGAGCAACAAAGTAACCCTGGTGAACACATATACGAAGCTCAATATATATCCATTATGGCAGCCAGTTTGTATATCAGACACATACATCACAGTCAAACGTGCGCTGTATGATGGCAGGTTTCGATAAAAAACAGTGTATGACCTTACAGGTGAGGCCCAGTTAGAAATACTTTCAGATTGTATCACCCAGTTTCGCTTTGGCTACCGCATCCTTCAACCTTAAAAGAAAAGAAAAAAAAACACTTGACACCCGGCCATGTTGTTCTCTCAATATAATCATAACGTGTGTTTTCAAAAAATCATCATCACAACGATTTTGCAGATTTTATGACATTTACAATATGTTTGTCTTTTTATTTACCCCTAAGGATAATCTTTTATTTTATTTACCCCTGAGGGTAATCTTGGAGAATATCGAAACTCTTTGGGTAGGAAAAACTACAGCGCCTTTCTTGATGAATTTCATCTTAACATCAAGAAACTGATTAGAGAATTGGAAAAGATCATTAGAAAAATAAAGACATAATATGTCTCTATTATTCAATGAAAGATGTTTGAATATATATATATATATATATATATATATATATATATATATATATATATATGAAGAAATAATTTATAAGGTATGCTATATTTATGGGATAAAGTGCTCAGTATCAGAGACAGAGCGTAAGCAATTATAAAAAGTGAACATTAAAGTCAACTCTCAGAGGCGACAGACTGTTTCATGCTAAACGTAATCACCAAGCCATATATATATATATATATATATATATATATATATATATATATATATATATATCGAACCCTGCAGGATTTTCTTGAGTGCGCAGGCCGGTAGACGTAATATATACTGTTTAAAAGAACGAGGTGTCTGCTCAAATAACCTTCGAAGCAATAAAATATATGCATATATATATATATATATATATATATATATATATATATATATATATATATATATATATATATACTGTGTGCGCGAGCAAGTGCGTGTATGTAAGTTTCGCCATAATCAACTACTTATCAGAAAATTATTGTTACTTTATTGTAAAGTCTTCAATTCTCATTTTGTTAAAGGTTAACAATTTTCAAACCAAAACTTGTCTTCCTTATTTATATTATTACAGATAGCATTACGCTCGTATGGCAACCACTTATACAGATTCATGTGTCTATCTAAATGTGTGAGATAAAACTTGAAAATAACAAACAGGAATGTCAAAGCAATTATCAAACTTGCTGACCACAATCCATCGACGCAAAAATCTTTGACTTAATACAAATAACAGGTACATTGTCGTGGTACCGTCCTGTCGAATCAGAGTATTGGATGCAAAAGTAATTACCTACCTTTATATATAAAAAGTCACATGACATTCTCGAACTAGCGGGAAAATAAAACCAGCCAGTACACAGTTCCCGATCAGCAGGCAACTAAACTATTCGAGAGATACCGGCTCAACATGGCTATCTCTGGTGAAACACTTTGTCATTGAATTAAGAGCCTTCTTCATTTATTTGCGTAGTGTAATTGGCCATGAGCATCTTAACATCAAGAAACTGATTAGAGAACTAGAAAGGATTATTATAAAAATAAATAGACATAACATGTCTATACTGCTCAATGAAACACACACACAAACACACACACACACACACATATATATATATATATATATATATATATAATGTGATCCTTTTTTCGTAAAAAACGGTCTTCAGAAAAAATAAACATGACCGACTCTTATTTCTCCCTTCTTTGAATTCCGCGCCTAAACCAGTGCAGGAGTAACATCTACCTTAGTGTCACGAGTATTTCCCGCTGCTACACAGGAATACTCCTTCTTCTTTCCTTGGTAGTCAAATCTTATTCAACATGGTTGACATAATTCGCCCTTTTCACTGAATTCGTGATGTCACTTTCTCTTTTGTCGAAGGAGCTTACATTTCTTGCAACCGCTTATCGGTATAACAAATATTGCCGGTCACTGTAAGTTAATTATCTTATTTGTGTTCAAATTTTCTTCGGACGTTTTCCGTGACATATCTGGATATTGTCTTACTTTTACTGAATTCTAACATATATATATATATATATATATATATATATATATATATATATATATATATATATATATATATATCCAGGCAAGATGGGAGCAAATAGAGTACAATTCCAACGTTCGTAACATTTAATTTAAAACAGGGCACAATACAAAAGTAGAGTTATATTCTTTATTTTAGATATTATATCGAAAAACATATCAAAATCGCTACAAAATTGCACTCGTGTTTCGATGCGTACTGCAATTGTGTAGCGGTTTTGAAATGTTTTTCGAGGTTATATCCTAAAATAAAAGTATATATATATATATATATATATATATATATATATATATATATATATATAGAGAGAGAGAGAGAGAGAGAGAGAGAGAGAGAGAGGAGAGAGTAGTCTAAAAAGCGAAAAATAATTTTAAATTTTATTGAGTGTAAAATAATTTTTCTTTCCTTTTAAGCTAAAGAAATTCGATTATAAAGTGCCTCATTCAGTTGGTCGTTAGCCTTGCGTTTAGGAAAATCAACGCAAGCAAAGTTCATAAGGAAATATTTTTACAAATGAAAAATAAATTGTGTTAGTATAGACTGGAGCGTATGTCTGTGATTGTTACGCGAAAAATCAAAAAATCTACGTTCTGTTATGTGTGCATAGCGTAATATATCAAGAGGGACAGGCTGTCATGCAATCAGCTAAATATCAGCACAAATACAGCTAATGATAACTAAGTCCGAACATCAGTCATAGTAATTGCGATAGAGTAATGAAAGGCTATCGACGTTTCGTCTCTGGAAGAAGACTACTAAAGTATGAAGAATATCTTTTTGGTTTTTTTTTTTGGTTTTTTCAACCAAGGTCTTCGTACTTTTATGGTGATTGAAAATAAGATCATTGTGTCCTTGACTCGAGTCTGATATTTTTTTAAAGCGGATTCCTTTATTGCGCACAAAAGGAAGCGAAGTTAAGGGGGGATAACCTCATAAAATAGTTTCATACGAGGGGACACGCAAAGTTCGGGATATCATTATAAATCCTTCAGCAAATAATCTGTTTGATCTGATAATCTGAGAGATGAAGTAGTAATGAGAATATCCAGAAAAATATTGTTGTTTCTTCATAAAGCGGACATGGGTCATAAAACTTACTGTGGCACCTTGCATTATTAGAAATATTCATAGAAATATGATTTAATTTTTTCTTACTCGGTTTACTAAACAGGTTGTTGATTTTTTTTAAAACGGAAAATAATTGAGTTGAAAATAATTCACTAAGATTGTACTTGGACGATCCTAAGGGAAGAAGAAGGAAGGGGAAAGAGAGAGGTCGAGAAATACAAAAAGCGGTCATTAACAAAAACACGAGTCAGAAAGATATCTTAGCTAGCATGTTGACCGAATTTTTTAAAGACAATTGGAAGAATAGAATTAGAAATAATAAAAAGAAAGAAAGGGAAAAGACATGATATCAAAACGGGCCGCTTGATGAAAACCAGATATCGGTCAAAGCATCTAGCCTACTTTTGCGTAGAAAGACACCTTATCAATTTGGATAAAGGGAAATTTTTGGAACAATGAAAACGAAATCTTAATCAGAGAAAAAGTGCTTTTGGGTTGAGGGGAGTGACCGGTGGAACGGTATACAGATTCTGACCTGTTAAAAATTAGAACCCCCACATTGACGAGTGAAAGATGTTTTCAATTCAGATAAATTAAGATTTTCTGACTGCCGGGTCTGACAAAAAACAAGAGGTGAAAAAAACGATTGTCTCAGATCACAGATGGCGACAATATTCTTTCCTGAAGTCACAACTAATTAGCGGCGGGCTGGTTGACAGAGCCCAGGTGAGAGAAAGCCAAGATTGTCATTTTTCGTACGTTCAGAAAGGGCAAAATTGGATTTTGTTTTTTTAAAAACAAGAACGATGTAACCACGCCCGAAAGGAGGAGAAAGGATGCTCGATCAATAACAATTGGTCGGAAACGGTCACGTGATCTGCAGAAAAGAAGAGAAAGAAATGCCCGATCAGGAACCATTGGTCGAAAAACGGTCACCTGACATACGAGAGACTAAGAGAGATGGGTGCACCTCCCCACAAAAGGCACTGTGGAGGAAGTAGGGCGAAAACAATAGCGATAATGGGAAATCAAAAATAATGCGACTTTTGGAGTTATTGAGAAAACCCTGACGCCGACAGACCCACCCCAGTTTGTTGCGGCGTCAATAAAAGCAGGACCCCAGTCGACAGAAATCAGTTGGAGGGGAGTTGCAGCTGAACCGCGGGCAGGGAAAGAGCCTGAACGCGGGCATCAGGCCCGATTCACTCGCCCCTTTGCGGGCAAAAGAATCCTCAGACAAGAAATCCTTCCAGCCCAAGTCGAAGACAGAAGAGTTCAGCCCCGGACGGCAGCGCGAGAAGAGATCACCTCGGACGACAGAGAGTTGCGGCTGAGTTGCGGCAAGAGATCCTTCCAGCCCAAGTCGAAGACAAGAGAACTTTCCAGCCCAAGTCGAAGACAAGAGAACTTCCAGCCTAAGTCGACGAAGAAGAAGAAATACAACTCAAGTCGAAGAGAAGAATCAACTGCGAATGATCGATAGAAATTAGCCCCAGTGTCGAACCAAACCACACTCCGACATACACAATTCTAAAGAGTAGGCAATTCGAAATCTTTAGGTTGTGTGATAGAAGCTTGGTGCCATAGTCCACAGAGCGGGTTGGGAAATGAGAACAATTTTGTTTTTATGTAGCGGACATTACCCATTTTTTTTTCATCAGCAATCTTTTTGTCTCGTGAGTTTATTTTCTCTTTTATTTGTGTTTTGCCACCCCCGTCGGACTCAACTTGTATCGGCCCCAATCCCTGCTGGTCCCGTCTGTCTAAGATCTAAACACAGCGTGGGTAGACAGACCGGAGATCGGTACAGTTGCTTTAGTGACCAGGTATTGGAAGCGAGTCGGGAAAGGCGAGGCTGGTGATCATCTGACCAAGGGGTTGGAGCGGCACGCTTGGACCCAGGAGGAGCGACCAGGAGGAGCGACGTCACCGTTGGCGCCGTAACCAAAGGATCCGACCCTGGGCCAGGTGTGTAACCGTCACATTACATTGGCTATTGTATATTACTGGTGTCAATCGGGACGAAGAATCTGTCCGTCACATATTTTTGCAGCGCCTACCACCAGAGTCGATCCTAGCTGCTTTAGCGGAAGAGTTTCCAACAGAGGCCAAAACTTTAACATCCAACCGGGTATTTATCGGAATCCGTAGTGCGGAAAATCGAAAAAGTTGCTGCATACTCAACAGAGGTTACAGGTGGGTATTTAAAAATTATAGATAAGCTAATTGTTAGACTATAGGCAGAACCCCTCTTCCAGCAGGGGCCAAGAGTGGGATATATATATATATCCCACGTTGGTCCTTATATATATATATATATATATATATATATATATATATATATATATATATAAGGACAACGACGAGTGTTACATCCCTAAAAATGATAGAGCTAAGATTCATTCAAAAACACTAACTTGATAACTGAAAGCGACTGGATATACCAGCCATGTTGAATTCTGTCGCCTGCACCGTGTGTATGAGGGTGGCACGGGTATCCGTTTGTTTTTATCTATTCATTTTTATTTTATTATTTTTTTGGTAGATAGGGACGTTCAAGTATCCTTAATATCGACAAACCAAATCGGAAAAAAACAAAATAACTTCAAAAGTTCACTTTGCAAGCGGTCAATAAGCCCATTATTCAAACTTATGGAGAGGATTGTATTACACTGGATTTAGTCGCGACTTCAGACATTTTTCATATATTGTGGAATTTTAGAAACCATATATGCAGCAGACTTTCTGAATATATATATATCAGACAGTCATAAGTGGCACTTAATTGGTACCAAGACACATATTAACTCGCTTGGATCTATTCTACGTACTACGTGTCAGTTAACAATTGATTGGTGGTTGTTTTCGGGAGCAGTTGCCAATTTTACTTTGTCGGGCTTCTTGGACATTATTAAGACAAGAGTAAATACCTAGGGGAGGGGAGGCTGATGACATCTGTAAGATCGTTGATGAATATCAGAAATAACGTTGGTGCATGGATAAAGCCTAAGGGAATCCCTCCGCATTAATGGGAAGTGATCCAGAAGCGTTTCCGTACAGCACAATTTATTAAGGCCGATTGGATTAAGCCAAATAATCGTTCAGATACATCCTAGACCTTGAAGATGTGGAGTAGGCCAGCATTTCAAAACTCCTGTCGAACACCGTCCAGTTGTTTAAAGCCCGAGCCTTGCCATTCTTAGCTAAATCCTAGTAAATAAATTCAGTAATAACAATGGTTGCGGACCTAGAAAAATGAAAGTATTATTGTTTATATGAAAGATGGACACGTAAAGTGAGATGCTTGATCTGTTCTGAGTTGATTAGAGCCTCTAGTAATTTACCAAAAAGAAGTAAAAGATTAATAGGACGGAAATTCGAAGGAATCAGAATGTTCAAATTTCTTAAAAACAGGAACTACAGACGATTTCTAACAAGCTGGAAAGCAAGAAGCAGCAAAACATCTCGCTGTACAATGTACAATGTAAACATTGTTATTCATCCGGCTAATATGCACACAAGCTAGTCAATGTTGATCTTACTCTTTCAGTATCCTATTTCCAGTGACATGTTCTAGAACCTGTTTATGGAGTGATTATCTCTTGGAATGAAATATTTAATAACAGACCTTACATATAAACTGTCTTGGAAAAGTGAGAAAATAAAACCATCCAGCCAACATTTAGTTCTCGACAAAGTAGATGGATGTTACTTTTAATATTTCTCACGGTTCGGGAGTCAGCTTTTCAGTATGGCTATCTATAGTGAAGCTATTTCACATACAAATATGGGGCTTTTTCACGCTTGTGTCAGCATTTTTCGTTGGTTCATATTTCTAATGTGTGTTAACTTATTTGGCAATATGGACAACTTAGTTTTTAATATCTGCTACTAACATTATGACGCATATGTGTATATTGATATATATATACTGATATATATATACATACATATGTATATATTGATATATATATATATATTGGAATATATATATATGTTGATATATATATACTGATATATATATATACTGATATATATATTGATATATACTGATGTATATATATATATATATATATATATATATATATATATATATATATATATATTGCACTTGATGTTCTCGTCTTTTCACGCCATTCAATTTCAATCAATCGTAACTTTATAATTAAAGAAATTACAAGAGGAATCAGATGAAACCATTCTAATCTTCCAAACAATTTTCATAAATTAATGATTATCCAATTGTGTAAAATATTTAAAATCAATCATTTTGGTGCACTTCCCAAAATATCAGCCGTTTACGATGCTTTACTGGATTGCAGCATTGGAAATTAGAGCTTAAAGTTTGCATTCAATGTTGCAAGTTTGTCAAAGCTGATTGTTCAAAATAATTTTTTTCAGGTTTTTGGTCACTAAAACCATTATCACAATTCAGAAAAGAAAAACAATGTTTTCCAATTGGAACGAAAATAAAGATAATCTATCAAACATTCAGTTTGTCAGTTTTCAAATCTACAATAACCATTTGGCTATAAAAAGTTTGGGGATGTTTTAATCACTTTAACCATTAGCTTAATAATGTTGGTTCCCACTCGGGTTGCAAAGAAAAATGCAGGAATATCACGCATTTAGATACTGAAGGACGTGTTGCACATTTTTGTCCCACATTTTGAGTACCGTTAATTCTTTTAAAAACAAAATATGCGTAAGACCTGCTATTATAAACTGTATTTAAATACGAGCAGTTGGAATACTAGCGAAACCATACAAGTCTAAGCCCAACTCCTCTTTTACTCTCTTTCTTTCTCCTCTTTCTTTTACTTACACAATTCTTGTCACTCAAATATACCCAAATTATTTCATCCCGCTTTGTGGCTCTTGATATGAAACCCCAGTACCACTGGCCTGCATTTTCATTTTAGGGATTTGGCAATCCTAGATTTTAAACGTATAATTTTAAAGAATGAATCTTCACAAATAAAACCTATTGGATTCGATGCTTCAACGAAAAGCAATAACCATCCTCATGCAGTCAGTACTGTTAAAATATTGTCACTTTCTATAAAAAATAGTTTACATTATTTTTATTAGAAATTACTTTGTAAAGCGGCATTCAAACATTGGAATAATTCTGCTAGGCTCGATAAAATGGTTATATTTTACGATGTTTTCAAATTGACTCTTTGGAATCCAGCTCGGATTGAATTCAGTGCAGCAGTAATAGTTAGAGAGTCGAATTCGCTAACTACGATTGCGAGACAACCCGGTTTTTAACCAGCTAACGCGATTTGAGTGCTGATCTTTTTTTTAATGTCATTTCAATTAAACGTTATTTATTTAGCATTACACGAGAGCGAATTAAACATTAGCAACCATATTTTTTATTTAGAAAGCAAATCACGCACTAATTAATCATTAAGCAACTATCTGAACTGTTATTTCAACTGTAAACTAAATATTTGTATAAAATCATACTTTCTTAATAGCTCGTCAAATATTTGACTAGATCCGGGTTTTTTATCAACATACATATCTGTCTCTTCTGTGAATGTATCTACCATCTAATTTTGTCAAATTAAAATGACGCTTTATAAAAGAAGATAAAAAGTAATCAGTGTATTGTCATCACTAACAAAAGTGTATTCAACTGAAAAGTATTTTAGTTCTTGTAGGGCAATAGTTATTATTAGTCTATCAATTCTCGATGTCTATCGATGTCAGTTTGTATGCTTTTAGTGTTGTCAGGTTAAATAAATACAGGCATTTCAACCGCAAACCCAATTCATTTCTCGACGTCTAAATGCCGTCCACAGAAGTGGTTAGTGATTACAACTAATCATTACAGGCAACACGACAAACAGTTTTTAAATCAATACAATTCATATGTATTTCGCTTGACAATTATCCACACGTAGGCGAAATAGAGACAAAAATAGACTGAAATTTCGTCTCTCCGCTTCGACAAGATTCCAGTTGCTATTTGCCATCCAACATTAATTATTTCAACGCAGACTTTCAACCTTTTTTTTTTTACAAACAGAAATGAGCTCTACGTTATTCCAAGAATTATTACTGAACTCATTCCTTTAAATTTCAAGTTTTTTTTCCATTCTCTGTTCAATCAGTGGTTAACTGGGACAAAGAATGGCTTGTAAATTTTGATGTCTCCAGAACGAAACTGCTATCTTTCACACATTATAAATAACCTTTTTCTACCTTCCATCATCAAAGCAGATACTCATTGCTCCTTTTAAACGTTTTCCACTCTCATAAAGTGGGGTGATTATACTAAATCACATTATAATCTGAGGAAATTTGCTTCACTTTGTAGTAGCAGACAATTTCTCTCGTCAGAATCCAACTTACACATTTATAAATCTAGCATTCGTTTTTGCATTGAATATTTATGTGATATATAGTCTGATTCTTTTGTTATATATTTCGAGATTCTTAATAAAATCCAAAGAACGATCTGTAATATTATCGATCTTATCCTGGCATCTCGACTTCAGCCATTTTACCACTGCCGTAACTTGATTTCCCTCTGTCTTTTATAGTAAAAAAATATATTTTCATAGCAATTGTGCTAATAAGTTATCCTCCATGGTACCTAGACTGTATGAATTTAAGCGTACTACTAGATTAACAAAGCTGTATAAGTATAATGTTGAAATAGCTAGATGTAATCGTAAGTTTATTTTAATAGTTTCTTTTCTCGGACACCTCACCTGTGGAACTCTCTTCCTACAATCTTCAAAAATTAAATTCAACGTCATTTGCCGTCTTCCTGACCTCCGTTTATTGTCCATTGTTCTTCATAAAGTCTTCTCATACTCTTTCATTTACAGTAATCCCTTGCATCTTAGTAGAATTATCGACTTGCTTAAGATGAAATGATTAAAAAATTTTTCAATAAATGCTATTTGTTTAAAAATAAATGTAGTTACCACTTCGCGTAGAATTAGTTGTTAATACTTCGTTACTTGAATAGATCAATTCTTTCGTAACAAATATACAGAGGTTACGTAATTTCATGGTATAATGTCTAACAAGAGGTACTCATAGATCATTCAGAATAATGTTCTTAATGGTGTCCCCCATGCGTGTGATACTGTGGCACACTAAACTTAGTAAATAACAACAGATTTTAGAAGAATTTTAATACTAATTTTTATGCGTGGAAAAGAATTGATTAATTTGAACCAAAACAATTATAAAAATGAAAATGTAAAAATGTTTCAAATGCTGCTAAAAGTTTATCCTGAATAAATAATGTTATTATATCACCATTACCTGAAACACCTGAGACTATTCCAAGAATACTTAGAAGGAAAAAGATACACCCATGGGACACAATTCCGAATCTTAAAAAATTGATACAAGAAAGAATAGAAGAGGAAAACAAATTGAATGGAAAATACCAAACAATTAACAAAGGAAATACAAAAAAAAATATATTTAATTCTCTGAGAAACCAGTACCTCCGGAAATTTGGAAATGAAATTAATGAAAAAAAAAAAAAAAGCAGCATAGACAAATGTATTAAAAAGTGGGGAAAAGCGAAAATCACAATAACATCATACAATGAAAACCTCCATAGGATAAACGTGCTGGTCTGAAAAAACAAAACAAAAAACAAAAAAAAAAACATTTTGAATCCCATTTCAACCCTGACCATACTAACCCTTACCTGCCCTCAGAAGTAAAACATATACCAATATTCATCCAATCATTACAAATTCAGTCACCAAATACAAACAATAACGAACCTACTGGTGAGGAAATAAGGAAAGCTATTAAACAAAACAACTAAGGAATAATAAAATACATCGAGGCTGACATTTTGAAAATAGCTTACTTCCTCCCTGAATTCAATAATAAGTTTCTCTATTTTATGAAAGAAGTTTGGAATCAGAAAGGATCATCCAAAAAGTGGGGTTTATCACGCATTAATGCATTATAAAAACAGAAACGTAGCCTTCAACACCTTCACACATACAGAGGTATTTCAATAGGACCCATCATGGTGAAAATATTACTGAACATTATATTAACTAGTTTATCATCGTTTTATGAAAATCAACTTTTCATGACCCGGTTTAGTTTTCGTTCTGGTAAGGGATGCAATGATGGCATATATGTCATCAAATAACTCCAAGAAATTGTTTACCTCACTAATAGGAACCTGTATACCCACTTTGTCGACCTCACAGCAATAGAGACTTCCTCTTCTCATCCATTAGAAAACGCCATTGAAGCTCCGAATCCACTGAATACATCGATCTAATAAAGGAACTGTATCGAGGATCTCAATATGGAAACATTCCAAACCTTAGCAGGAGTACGACAAGGAGGACGCGAGAGCGCAAGTCAGTTTAATATTTTCCCAGACTATGCCTTGCGCATTTACAAACACAGACGTAAGGAGACCATTTAAGCATTCCATACCACATATAGTTCAGTGTATGGAATCAGTTATAACAAAAGAAATTGAACATAGAATAGGATGTGCCAGAGGCAGTTTTGCCCAACATCGAAAACTGCTACAAAACCAAAAGAATTAACATGAAAATACAAGTCAAATTGAGACTTTCATATGGGTGTCATACATATGGTGCTAAACCAGTTCAGAAATATCTTAACTGTCAGATGTATACAACTGCTTGTTTCCTAAGATCAATGATGAAAAAAAGGCTTTCAGTGAGTAAAGCCTGGGGATTTTGGCAGAGATCATCCCTCTTTGAACATTGTGGACTGACGCCACAGAATCGCAAAGAACTGTACCACATAAAAGAAAGCGCATCTTCAATACAACTAACAACAGCAACAACTAAAATAGATATCACATGTAACTCGAAGAGAAAATAATCAAGATGTTAACATTCCACACAACTTCAAATAAAAGGTTAGTAAGGAAACCCCTAGCAATATTGGAAATAACCATAACAGCTAATGGACTTGAAAAAAATGTTTTCTTGAAAAAAAGAAATATTTCATAAATTTCAATCAAAAGAAGTACTGGCTGCTCAGTCGATCAATTCCAAATGTTTCCTTGGAGAGAAACAGCTAATATTGCCATTACCATTACAAATTCATCTTTTAAAATTGTTCTTATAAAATTGAAAGTCGTTATTACTAGGAAATTTCACGAATATTATGAACAAAGATTTCATATTAATCCTTTTCAACCTTAACATCCTGATGTAAAATTCTTATTTGTTCAATAATCGACAGTAGAGAATTTTCAATATAAATATATATATATATATATATATATATATGTGTGTGTGTGTGTGTGTGGTATCTCACTGATGTAAATGCTGATTTGATAGAAAGTATTCATTTTGTTCATATTTAATTTTAGTCGATCAATAAACTACTGGCATTTTTTTTTTATTTCGTTTTATGTTCAATTATTTTTCTGGTTATCTCTTTTTCTATTTGGCATATAACGTTGTCAAGTGAACGGAAATGAAAGCCGATGAACTTGTGGCGTTTTCGACTATAATTTGACAAAGAAGTCTGACTTTAAAGTAATTAGGGAACAACTTGTATATGTAAAGCTAACGAGAAATTACAAAGTCTGTCCGGAAAGTTTCCGACCATTTAAAATTGAGGAAAAATAGCCTGCCTAGGGCAATGATACTTTAGTCTGCTTTAAAATACCCCTCTCTCCCCCGCCAACATCTGGCACCTTTATATCAGCGTCCTGTACACTTTCCAAAACCATTTGCAAAGTCATCTTTCGGGATCATCATCCTCAAACTTATTGCGTTCTCCTTAATCTCGTCCATTTTTTTTTAAATCACCTCCCTTATAACAATGATTTTTGCTTTAGTAAAAACCCAAAGTCATAGGGAAAAAAAGCTGGACTCTAAGAGCGCTAATAATCCTGAATGATGCAATATTTTGCCACCTTCACACACGCACGCACACACACACACATTCAGCGGCTTCCTACTACCGAATGAGTAATACACCGGAAGAATATATGCTCACGCATGCGAAATAAGGTTCTTTCTGATTAGCTGGCAAGTTGTATCAAGGTCATACAACTGAATCACGATATATTCGAAATGGTTGGATACTTACCGGACAGGTCGCTTATGTAAAATGTATGTATTAGAGAATCTGCGATAAAAGAAAAAACAGATCCTGAAATTTCGAAATACATTTTTAACAAACTTTCATATTTAATATGGAGATTATTAATTATAAATACTCCTGGTCAAAATCTTAAAACCAGTTACAAAAGGGTTAAAAAATATAAAATACTGTTACTTTAATCGAAATATATCTGCAAAATATTTACATTTAATTAGAAAATGTAGTTTATCAACAAACAAGTAAAAATTTTAAGGTTTTAATTAATTAATTTAAACAAACATTGAAAAAGTTTTTTTTTTTTTTTTGTTTTTTTGGGGTTTTTTTTTTGTCAAAAAGATAAGAAATATAAATACAAATAGAAAATCCAGAACAAATAAGTCACAATGACAATTTAATATTCGGTATATCCTCCATTTTTGCGAATTACTTCGAAAATTCGCTTTGGCATACTCATTATTAACTTCTGCATGAGGGTGCTTGGGATGCTCATAAACTGCAACATGAAGAGCATCCACATTTTCAAATTACGATCCCTGTTTATAAACATCCTTTGCCATACATCTTCAAACATTCTCAATTGGATTTAGATCTGGAGAGAACGGTGAATGACTCAAAAGCTGAACGTTGTTTTCCATAAAACTTCTTAGACCTTTGAGTGTTGTAGATTGCAGTATTGTGCTACTGGAAAATCCAGTTTTGTCCACATAGACGAGGGCCTTCAGTAATTAGCGATGCCTTTCTTAACATATCAATGTAACTAGCAGCTGTTTGACGACCTTTTACCTCCTGTAACTCAAGAGTTTCATTGTACGAAAATGAGCCCTGGACTATAATTGATCCACCTCCACCGTGTCGTGCTGAGAAAATTTCTTTTGGGACATCTTTTGCATGCCATTAACAATGAAAACTGTCTGGGACATCAAGGTTGAATCTTTTCTCGTCTGACAACAACACTTTCTTCCATTTTCCACATCCCAAGTTTGATAATCGGAAGCAAATTGTAAACGGGAGGTTTTATGGCGAGGAAGAAGGTGAGGTCTCTGCAGCCGTTTCAGGTTCTTAAACCCTTTCTTATTTAAATGCCGTCGAATTGTTCGAGAGGTGCATTCAGCATCTGTATTCGCTTTTATTTGATTTGATCTTAGGCTTGAATCTCTCTTAACGTCTCGCCTAATGCGTCCGTCTAGAGATGGTGAGATTTTATTGGGGTGACCGCTTGATTTTTTAGAAGCATACACATCCGATTTTTTAATGAAGTTAGGAATGACAGTTCTGATACGACCAATTTCATTTGCAATGACTCGTGAAAGACCACGTCTTTGAAGTTCAACAATCTTGCCCTATTCGAACTTTGTTAAAATTTTACCCTTAGCCATTTTAAAATCTGAAATTTAATGCTGGAAATGAGCTAAGTAGATGTCTATACGCCTGAAGCTATGAGCATACTGACTAGCTCTAAAATTTTGTCCAGTATTTTTTTTCTTTATGACCAACCAAAAATACTTTTACAATGTTTGTTTAAATTAATCAATTAAAAGCTTAAAATTTTCACTTGTTTGTTGATAAATCATATTTTCTAATTTTGCAAATGTATTTCGATTAAAGTAACAGTATTTTATATTTTTCCCCTTTTGTAACTGGTCTTAAGATTTTGATCAAGAGTATATATATATATATATATATATATATATATATATATATATATATATATATATAGACTAGGTAACTAACCGATATAATTATAGTAGTGTATTTGGGCAGCAATCCCGTGTTAATAAATGTTTTGTTAAAAATGAGTAACAAATTATATCTGTTAAGGTTTTAATGTATTATTCTTGTTTGCAAACAAGAGATTTCTTCTTTTCTTTTCTTTTTAATTTAGTGTGTAGAAATTGTCCAAATAATTGTTCCAATCGACTTCGTTTAATCTTTTCGACATCTTCAGGGATTTTGGTTATACTATTGCAAATGGTGCATAAATTGTTGGGAAATGGACATATTTTCAATTCACGATGTTCGTAGTTGTTATTAAATGATTATAACACACATACATGCGTATTATTTAATCACATAAATACATTGAAAAGCCTGAATTTACTTTTTAACATAAAAAAACTGTTGCAATTGAGCTGTTGCTATCATGCTAGATCTTTCTAATTTTGCTAGTTAACGAATGCACTAAACAGAACAGGCCCCAATTTTGCAACACTTGTTTTATCGTAATGTTATTTACTTTTTGAAAACCGGAATTCAATTAAAAATAGTTTTTCAGAAAAAGACGAGGAATAAACAACATGTTCCAATAACTAAAAAACAAAGAAAGTAGGTGGATAGACATCACAAATAATCCCCGCCCAATCAAAACATCGCTGAAAACTGCCGGATCTAAACTAAATTAAGTGGCCTGAGTCTCTTTTCGCCCACAAGTATGCAAGAACACTAAGGCCCTTCACTGTTATTTCATTTGTACAAGATACTCGCCTCCACATTCAGGGCCAAGTAACCGTTAGTCATGTTAGTATTTTATCGGTATCACTGATGAAACTAGTCTACAACTTGGTGACCTATACGGAGCCTCCACATCCTTAGGCCAAGTAACCGTTAGTCATGTTAGTATTATATCGTTATCACTGATGAGCCGAGTCTACAACTTGGTGACCCACACAGGTCCTCGACAAAAATTACTGAACTGCATTTTGCTCTGCAAATTTGTAAATTATGTTCGATTTTATAACTTCTATCGTTCATATACAATTAGTACGTTCAAACAACAAGCTATAAAAACTCATAGTTTTAGTTTTCCCTCATTTCTCACCACAGGTCTTGCTAGAACAGACTCAGTATCCTTCAAAGACACGGGGTGAAAAGTTGACCTGAGAAGTAAGTTCGTGGCCGCTAAGTACAGATCCATGTGATCGGTCACAGTTCTACTAAGGATGCATGCATAGGAAAACCCGTGTGAACCCCCCACTCCCAGAACATTAATAAATGCGAAAATCGGACTTTGCACACGAGAATATAGCGTCCACGTTTGGATGGGGGCCCCAGAGCCACACACACACACACACACACACACACACACACACACACACACACACACACACACAATAGCCGACAAGAAGTGACGTAGTCCGGGGTGAAATAAAATATACTGCTACGTATGAGAGATTTATTGGTCGGCACGACGAAAATCTTATATAATCATGATAAGAGGAACAACAAATATTTCAAAACGATATACAACTTAAAAGTAAAGCCCGTTCATGACGTTGGAAAATTTACTTAAACATATTTCAGAAAACTGTAAAAGATTATGAGCAGAGATTCCGATGAAAGGCACACTGGTTAAGCGTGGGGAAAATGTTTATGGGTTCGATTAGTGGAAGGGAAATGACCAGCCTCGTGGCTGTGATAGTTGTGTATTATATACGAGACTTAATATTATTTCGCCTTCATAAAGGATGAAGACGTATTTAAGAAGGAAGCAAATTATTAAACAGCCATTTTTTGTTGACCTCAGGAAAATCACAAAATAAAAACACAAATTAAAAAAATATTTTTCTTTACGAAGCTCAGGGGACAAAAATATTTTGAAATGATATTGTATAAACAGCAAATTCACGAAGAGTAAAGTCTATGTATTTAGCCTGCAATGTTGGATTGATCACATCGGTTAACCATTAGCGTTCTGCAATATTAAATTTAAATACAATTCTTTTATTGACATTTATTTTATATTAATGTACTTAATAGGACTAGATAGGTTTGACTATCGTCCAGTTCACATTCCTCTCCAGTCTTTTGAACAGAATTAGAGGTTTATCTCTTGTTTACTGTTTAGGATTGGGTTTCCGGTTATTTTTAAAGGCTACTTCAATTCTATACTCCTAACGTCTCCAGCTGAACTGTGAAATTTTATTTGCTAATTAAATCTTGACCTCTTCAACTCTAGAATTAGCTGTCTATCTCTTTCCTATAATCTTGCTCTTTCGTACGCCAATACAATTACACACAGTAGCCATCTACTTTGAGTGGCCAACAGGCCTTGTTTTGGGTGAACATTATTAAAAAACATTACTTTTGATTCTTGTTTACTTGTACTTTATGTTAATCGCGCAGAAATATTTAACTTTGTACGAAAGGGTACTGAAAATTTTTCGGTATTACCAAAAAGACATTAGAAAAAAAATCTAAAGTCAGTTGGTAAGACTTTGGGAAATAGGCCAGAGAGAGAATATTTCAGCACCTTGTATAAAACCTGGTCTTTGACCAAGTTTTTGACTGAATGAAAGAATCATTTTTAGATCAAATGAATATGCCTTACTGCGACAGAATCAGAAAGCAAATACCAAAAAACTTTTTGATTTATGATGCATTGTGCAAAAAAAAATACATACGTTTTTAGAATTACCATAAGTTGTTACAACATGTATTGTATTGTATGTATGTATGTATGTATGTATGGAGTCCTCGCAACGGCCAATGTAATCATCATCGAAGCGGACATTCAATGCTACAGGCATCACTGGGTAGCCCATGTCATTCGTTTTGGCAACTGCAGAATACACAAGCAAATTCCCGACGGTGGGTTGGTCTACGACACTCAATCCGAGAATAAATCAAGGAAGAGCTTCAAGGACTCTTTCAGTCTGCCATATGGAAGATCATGAGTGGGAAACTTTTGCTTGTAATCGATATAAGTGGAGGCGTACAATTCATGAAGGCACTAACATATTACAAGAACATTGAATAAGTTAAGCAAATGTTAAACGTGCAGCTAGAAAAAAGGGAAATCATTAGTCCAGCAATCTAGTAATTTACACGTGATGAATGTAACAGAGTATATCTCTCCAATGCAGGCCTCGTTAGGTACAAAAATAGTCATGTTGGTAGACATCTGACAAATTACTACGCTGGGAATAACTTAACATGTGGATGGTGTGTCATCAAACCTGCAGAAAACGCTCCGATCTCACATAAAAACCCATGAACAGAATTTACAAAGCAGAGCAGTCCTCTTAAAGAATAACTTAGTTGCCAAGAGATCCAGGTTCAAATTTCACCTAGATTTATTTGTTAAGGAGGCGATTTCTTCATAATGGAGGTCGATCTTAAGGTGAGGCACCGTTGGAGTGCATCGGAAAAATATTATGGGTTGATCCAAGCTTTGTGATTAAAAGTGGGTTGACGAAAATGTTCGGAAGCCGTCGATGATTGGGCGAGCACAAAGTCACTAGTCATCGTGACTGAGGGTTGCAGTGTCCTGACAATTTTAATAAGTGTTGATCAGGCCAAATTATGCGCACTTTACCAGAAACTGTAACTAAATTCAGCTCAGCATAGTTTCAGGTTGACTCTGCAGGTGTTGAAAAAAAAACATAAATGTGACTGAGCAGGTGTCCTCAACAGGGATTAACTCACCACCCTAGCAAACGAGTATACTCGTAAACAAACAACCAGTCATTGCTATACATATATGTGCATGTAGATATCATCTTGCACGGTAAAATAATTCATTTGGAAAAGAAAAAACGTTTTACTCGAATAGTTGACCTGCTAAATTTAGCGATTGTTTTTATTTAAAGTAATGCTTTATACAAACGAAAATATGTAATTATCCGAGAATAACAAACTTTTGGTAGGAATTATAAAATCCAAAAAAGAGCGAGAGAAAAAAGTCTCTGAAATTCTTATCAGTTTTATGGGCTGTTAGAAAAAATAGTTGAATTGCTAGTCAACAGTTTTTTGTACATTTTTTCACAGCAGCCGCTAGAGTAATTTCTATCATCAAATTTAAATTCTATTTGTTTTTATTGCATCAGATATTGTCAACACTAGCTACAGTTACTGTAATAACGAATAGAAATAAATAAAAAAAAATAGGATTTTCTAAATACAAGATTAAAGCTCAAAGTAATTAGATCCACAAGACACTTTTTCCAGATATACGTAAGTTTTATCATTGCACTGAAAGATAATATTTCTTACTTGACTTCTTTTGAGCTCGTTTCAGTAGGAGTTGGTACTGCCAGTCTAGTTTATATTTTTCTTTTTTAATAAAGTCACTATGAGATTTATCTGAATTTATTCCGTGGGAGCAGTTCATTTAATCTCAAACTACTTCTATTCTGCATTGTACTTTTAAAATGTCAGCTGCCACCCTTGTGAAAATCGCCAAAATTCAAGTGACCATTTCATTTCAACTACCGTAAAAAAAAAAAAAAAAGCGATTTTCAAATTAAGAAACAGTTTCAATCTTTTCAATTTTATGTTTTTTTTTCTCTAATAAGTATATAACTTTGTTTTGTTTTACGGTATATCAGCTTTTCAAATTTCAATACCGAATTCTATTCTTAATAAGCAATAGATGGATAGGCATAGGTCCGGTTTGCACCAGACTCACATAGGTGGACATACGTTCGGTTTGCACGATAGTCAAATAGATTGGCGGATCCGGTTTGAATGAGAACCAGAAAGGTGGTCTGGTTTGAATGACTGTCAAATCGGTAGACATAGGTTCTGTTTGCACAACTGCCTA
Organism: Acanthosepion pharaonis; assembly: GCA_903632075.3. Classification (NCBI taxonomy): domain Eukaryota; kingdom Metazoa; phylum Mollusca; class Cephalopoda; order Sepiida; family Sepiidae; genus Acanthosepion; species Acanthosepion pharaonis. Next base: position 1,461,206 of record CAHIKZ030004892.1, on the reverse strand, counting down.
AAAAACAAAAGTAGAGCCGGTTTGCTCGAGAGTCAATTGATTTGTACGAGAATCCGAAATTGGACATAGGATATACAAGGTACGGCAGAAATACCTCCCACATTTGAAACATTTTAAATGCCTCACCCTGTATGACATTGACTTATGATATTTACTAAGACTATTGCGATACTAAGCTGTATCGGAATAGGCCAGATTTACAAAAGGACTTGATAGCTTTTGAGATAAGCTCTTGAATCATGAACCTAAAGAAGCATAATCCAAGAGAATAACGACAAGTTTCATTCTCTGAAATTGACGCGCCTCATTTGCCGAAAAGAGACTCAAAGGATGACTTACGTTAGCGGCTGTGATTGGTTGAAGTTGCTTTTTTAATATTCTTATGTAAGTTATGATATGCAAATATAACTTATGTAAAAATTGTAACGATGCAGCAATTAAGCTGACACCTGATGGCATCTCACAAATGAAACATTCTGGAAAAAAAAGCATCTTCAATGAGTAATGCGTCAATCAACTGGAACGATAATTTCTATCTGAATTTCTAGGATAAGGAGTTGGCATTATTATCCTCATCTTTGCCGTCACAAACCTTTCTTTAATCTATGTGGGTAGATTATTCTCATTTCGCCGTCCATGTATAGGGGAGATAACTCGTCTTTGTTAATTATTCAATTCTTGTCCATCCTCTTTCTGCTGAATCTGAGTATATCAACTCTACGCAGTCATTGTCCTGAAGAAAGATGACTTTTTAAAATACCGATAAATGCCTCGTTGTGGAGTACAGATCAGCAAGTTCTTCTCACAGACTATACAGTGAGATGCTCACTAGGTGTCCTGTAGTATTTACTGTCGGTATCTATTAAGCACAGATTAATAATCTATAATGATCAAATTTCTGTTTGTGGGTGGATGTGTAAAAAGACATTAAAATAACACATCATAGAACGGTTTTTGTTAGCGCAATACTATTGAACAACTCTAACATTAAGAATTAGGCAATATCAATGTACTGGCTGTATACGAACTTACACTGATAATAATGATCCGATTATTTTTGTGTATTTGTTACAAAATCTGACAGAAGTAAACCATGAAAAATGAATATGTTTATTTTATTAAAAAAATATTTTTGTTATATATTGAAATATTTTTGAGAAAATAAATGAAGGTACCATTAATTTGTACAAAAATTATTAATGTTTTTGTTTTTTTCTTTTCCTCTACCATCTTAACTATTCTACACAATATTACAAAAATATCTTTCCAATTTGTAAGCAATATGTTTAAATCTCATTTAACACTAGCAGTCGGTTCTCCCATCGCCAAATTCACATCCCTCCTCAGTCTTTTGAATATGAGTAGAGGTTTATCACTTGTTTTCTCTTTAGGATTGAGTTTCCGATTCCTTCTTCAGCTCTATACTCCTAACGCTTGTTTTTTCCAACGCTAATATAAGAACACACAGTAATCCTCTACCTTGTATTGGATGAACATTAGTAAAAATTGATTCCTACTAAGCAAGGACTCGTAGAAGTACACGTATAGCTAACTTTAACTGTTATTTCTTTTTATTAATTTATTTACAAGTAATTCTAATATAAATTCTATATATAGGGAGTTGATATCGAACTTAACGAATGCCTTAGTCGGACTTTAATTCAGTCAACTATAAAGTATTAAATATTCTATCACAATCGATATATTTCATTTATCATTTTTATAAATTTATTATTATTATAAATCAATATTATTTTGCAGAGAAAATGGCAGCTAACAGCCATAAAATAAGCTCCTCTAACCCGACTTATATATTATATATTCTTAGAGCCTTATTACCTTGTTTAAAAGTTCTTTCAACTCACTTTCCGAGTCTACTATCTGCACAGGGTTAGCCACGTACCTTATGCTAGCAAGGTTATATCTACCAATAGTAAATCCTGGTAGATATTCTAGTTCGCCTTGGACTGTGTCGCTGTACAGATTAAATAAATTCAGTTAGAATAAACATTCTTGTCTTATTCCTCTTTCTGTTTTTGTATATTCACTGAACTCACTTCGTTCCCCAAAATGTTTATAGATTACCCGAAATCAAATTAAGCTTTACTAGCATTTCAAGTGGCATTTGTGTAATGTATGAAACGTAGATATAGATCTTTTGGTGTTTGTGTTACACGCTCTAATGATAATAAAAATATCATTTCGTGTTCTCATGTCTTGAAAAATCCACACAGTTATTGCCCTATTTCCAGTTTAATTCTAATACAAGTTCTATTCATTAGAATCCTAATAATTGTAGTTATGCTGTTCATTAATCTGATTATCTTATGAAATTCGCATTCATATGTCTCTTGTATTTTTAGTATCGCTATGAAGATAACTCTACTGGGGTCTTCTGGTATTTCACCGATGTTATATATTTCATTTATTATCACTGCATGCATAGATTTATCAATTTTTCACTATCCACTACCCATTTGTGTAACAGTGAGTTACCATAATACAGTGACATCTATCTTTTGCAGCCTAAACATCAACTTGGTTGAGGGGTAGTGAGAGGTTCTCCTGTTCTTATTAAGATTTCAATACCAGAACATTAAGAAATAAACCATATTCTTAGCTCATAGTACAGGAGTATGTACAATTTTGTACAGTGTAACCCGGATATAAGAGACCCGGATATAAGAGACCCGGATATAAGAGAAACCCGGATATAAGAGAGGTTTTCTCTGGTCCCAAATTAGAGCCATACTTACCTAAACAAATTAGACCAAACCCGGATATAAGAGAAACCCGGATATAAGAGAAACCCGGATATAAGAGACTTCTTCTCCGGTCCCGACAACTCTCTTATATCCGGGTTACACTGTATTATATTTTGAATTTATTGTAATTTGCACCTTTATGTGTAACAATGTTCTATCTGTGTATTGTGTGCTTGTTTGTCTAGTTAGCTTCTAATGAACATCAGCAAAAGGAACTCGAGCTTCGCTTTTGTAGCTCAAAGAGATCCATTTATCCATCGCCCAATCTCTATAAAAATCTAATTGGATTCTACTGTTTTGTCTCTGTTTGTTTTGGCCAGTATCGATCTTACCTCCAATTTTAATACCACAGATCCTTCCACGGTTTTTTTTATATAATTTTATTTCGTCTTTTGTCACGGAAAAGCTCTCCGATGTATTTGTCTTCTTTTTTTTTTATTTTGTATCATCTTTTCTTTTTTTCTATTATGAATATTCTCTCGTTAGATTTTATGCATCCTAACGAAGAGTGCACTTTCCATTGAGATATTGATTTAAAAATTATTCCTCAACACAAATGGATACTCGTTTTATGTCGGATTAAAAATATCCCCAAAGTTATTAAATAAAATAACCTATTCAGTAAGAAATTAATTAAGTCATTAATAAAATTAAAGTATTAAAAATATGAATCGGATAATTCCCTGATATTTTAAAACAATAGGTATCGATTTTTTTGTTTTCATTTCGGAAAAAAAGCATCTATTTTGATGGTAACTACTTTGTTAAAGCTTCATGATTTTAAATGTTGAAGTAAAGAAATTTACTATTTGCAATCATAACAATATTATATAAACAAATGTTACTGATGCTAGCCCGGGAAAATTTAGTCCACCCTGGTGAAACTAATAAACATAAATCGTTCATCATTCTAATAACATAATTCGGACTGATAAATTTCTACCCAAATTATTATCTTCAATAATCTTCAAACTTTCTAAAAGCTTCAGGGTATCGAACATTATTATTATATCTTTATAACATAAAATTATCTCTTAAATCAATTTTACGCTTCGTATTAATGTTATACACTACAGTGATGTGCAGAGGTGATGCCTGGGGCCAATTCCTTGATTTTATACCCCTAAGAAGACTCAAGTAAGGTGGGGGACAATTCTGGTCTCGCTTATCAAAATACGGATCCACATTCACACCAGCTTGTGAGACTGTAGGGCAGTTGTACATCGAAGTTAACAGAGACATCTTCAAATTTCAAAAAACAAATTTTTATTTCACTTCTTGATTGGATGCCTTCCCGATAATTGATGCACCCTCTACTACTTCTGCAGGTTACTGATGTTCTATTAACAAAATTTAATGAGTTAGTTGAATTTAGCGCAACACGTTTGAAAGAATAAACGCCTGAACATCGTTGATTAAACATTATAAATGTAATCAATTATTACCCGTTTTGAGTCTTACATTTAGTCAATCAGTGACGGTTTTTGAATAAAAATTATAGAATAATTTTAACATCATTCTCTCGAATATATATATATATATATATATATATATATATATATATATATATATAAGAACGTAATAAATTATTTCCCTAAAATATTACTTATTTCTATTTATAAATTATTTTACTACAAATGAAATGAATTAAAATATTACTTTCTTTTATTAATACATTTCCTCAGAAAGATTTCAAAACTGGTAAATAATAACTTCAATTAGTCCAACTAATTATTTAGTCTAAAAATATCACAAATACTAAAATCCTTTATTCATTCAAATTAAAAAGTAATTTAATTATTACTTAAATATGAATAAATTTAAATATTAAATAATTTAAAATATTTTCCAGGAATATACATTTCCTATGCAATACATAGATGACTTGCGGCACAAACTTTGATTACAAAACTTTAATAAAATGAGCTCATGTATTTGTGAATGATAATTACTTCATAAACTGGGTTCCTTGCTTGCTATTTTTGAAACTGTTAATCATCGCATACAACTTTTCCTCACCTTCCTTGCAACTTCAATTGCAAATGAAAAAAATTCTTTAGTTGTCTTTTCCGTTTCTCATTTCCATCGAGAAACAGAGTCGTTTACTTTAGAACAAAAACGAAAATTATGTTAGAGAAATTTATGATAAAACCAAGGCCTTTTGGAATTCCTGTTTAAATGAAGTGTATAGTTCTTAGAAAAAACGAATTACAGATTTATTACAGCAAAGCCATTCATATGATTTTATGATAGAAATGCATTGAAAACTAAAGAAGATAATTATTTTTTTTTATTCTAATAATATGCACTACCCTAAATAATTCTAGCTATTACCGCTCATTTTCGTTTGTAAAATAAATGGAAATAAACTGTAGGTCATGTCATATAACCAACGTATTCAAAATATTGAAATCGGTAATGGAGAACCAGTTGCACAAAAAAGTCTTCTACTCTTCGAGGCAGCAACTTAAAAAAAAACAACAAAAAAAAAAAAACAGGTTCAGATAAGTAGCCAAACCCTAAGCCATGGGTTATCACTTTTGAAAAATTCCACATGTAAAGGGAAATAATCAGGCTGTTTTTAATACAATGGTCTGTTGTCAAGAAATCTTGGAGCATATATGCACAAATAGACTTCTTCAATTTTAATTAGATTAGATTGCAGTTAGACGCCGAAATTTTTCAACTTAATATGATATTCTAAATTGTATGTATACTAACTACCAAAAATGTGTACTCAGTTCAAGTAACAATGATGATCTAGAATCACCACTGAGATATATATATATATATATATATATATATATATATATATATATATATATGGACACTGAGGTCAACATCGAGTGGTGACACCGTTTGATTCTTGAACGCCATGTGTGTTGTGTTTTGGCTTGACTATATGCTATTACGAGCGCGGGGCTCAATTTACGAGAGAGCTCCGTTCCAATGATGAGTCGTAACGTGATTTTCCAAGTCGGAATATACCCGTGATATTTCATGAATAAGTAATCACCAAAATTCCAATATGGCGTACAAGCAGGAACTGATTCATGTTGCCGTCCTCAATCTAGCGTTGTATGACGACGTATTCTTCCGCCGAGCCGCGTATTTTTCCGTCGCATCATTTGCGTCATATGTACGAGTTCAACTGCATATGTCGAAACAAAAGATTAATGAAAATTGCTTCCTAACCTCGAATCGTCGTAACACGGAGACTTTCTCTACTATATTTACTTACTCTCTCTCTCTATATATATATATATATATATATATATATATATATATATATATATATATATATATATATATATTTGAATTGGGAAAAAGGTTTTGTGACGCGTTTCATCTGTTAGGACTTCATCGGATGAAACGTGTCACAAAACTATTTTCCAATTTGTCATATATCTTTCCTTTCAAAACTGTTGTGTTCTTGATATATAAAAATTAATATATCGTTATCATATATATATATATATATGTGTGTGTGTGTGTGTGTGTTTTGGTTGTGTAAGAGTGTAGTGAAAATCTGTCTGCCTTACCACGAAGGGATTCGAAAACAAAATATGCCTTTTGATTTTTTGATCAGATTCTGGGAAGTTAGTCGCGCTGAGAATTTTTCAGCACCTCTTCAGATAGGTAGATAGATAGATAGATAGATATATGCTCTTGCACGCGTGTGTGCGTCTGTTAACAATCCAAATGATGTGCGCGACTATGATTTGGATTTGTTTAATGTCAAAAGATGAAACCAACTTGGTGACTAATGCGTAGTTGAATGTTGGGACTGGCAAAGATGTAAGAGTTGGTTATAAAATTGGGAATGTTATTAGAGTTGTTAAACATTGAATTAGACATTAATTGGCAGGCAAAAGTGTTGCCTCTTGAACTTGGCTTATTTCAACGGGAAACAAATCCAGCCAACATTTTCTGGATAGCGGACAAATCTTGATGAGCATAGCACAGAATCACTAATAATTTTATTCCTCTCCTTATTCTGTTAGGTAGTCGTGAATCTATCAACTCTGTACTTAAGAAATTCAATAGGTTTCCATGCCGTTCGTCGTTAACCGTCAACTAGCTTCACTAACAAACTTTGATGTCATTATGAATTGACGTCACTATGTTTACAAGCTAAACACTTATACAAGATATATTTATAGATCAATCGCTTTTCCTTCAGTCATCCCCCTAAAGACATTCTATCAGATTGACAAGGATGTAATATCTACGTCTATTTTGGATTATAATTTCAAATACTTCTGATGAGAATATTTCTCTCGTACTTCTTTACGATCTCTTTAAGAGCCTTTATTGACATTAATATTTAATCTTATTAAGCAATGATGAAAATGTAGTTTCCGTGTGACGAATTTCTCCCTTTAAGACTTCATCGGGCTAAATTTGTTACGTTGGTGCGACTATACATAAAAAGAAAAACGAAAAGAATCTAAATGAAATAGGCTAGATTATAAAAAAAAAGAATCCCAGCATCCTTTGTTCGTGCGCTTTCAGAGTCGCACTAAACAAATTTAGTCCGATAAAGTCCTAAAAAGCGAAACGCGTCATACGAAAACTTTTCCATTTTGTTATACATTTTCCCCAATATTGTTCTTGACATAAAAATTTATATATCATTATCTCACTTTATCTCTATCTATAAAAGGCAGGATGTGTGTGTGTGTGTGTGTGTGTGTGTGTGTGTGTGTGTGTGTGTGTGTGTGTGTGTGTGTGTAACGAATGCACGGCCGCAATTTTCGACGGATTTGCACCACAATTTACATGCACACGCTCCAAGTTAACGGGACGGCCAAGACCGACTTTGCATTTCCCAACTCCCATCGATAGTGGAAATAATCGATTTTTTCATGCTTCTACGACAGTTTTCATGTAGTTTGCGGCCATTTTCTACTGCCCAGAGTGAGAGCCTATAGCTGGCTTCCACGACTAGGCAGGAAGATTCTATTGGCCAGAGTGAGAGCCAACAGCTGACTGACACGAATGTTAACTAGCATGCAAAAAAATCGATAGCTGCATTCGTCACAAGTTGGAAAAATTTAAATCTGCATGGCACTTTACTCCAATTGGCTCATTCGCTTGCTTAAACTCAACATTGATTCTGATTACGCAGAACTAGGTTGGGTGTGAAAAAGTATTTGTTGTTAACATTCTTTTTCATTCGGTTTTTCCAGTTACGGGTCCTTTTTTAAAGCTGATCGTTTTGTGTTCATTTTGTTTAGTTCTTTTTTCGTAACAGATTTAATGTTTAGTATAGAGCTTAGAAAAGATTCGCAGTGTGAGATAGGCAAGAAGTAAGGCATGTAGCAACATCAGCACGGCAAAGGGCACTCCTTTAAAGGCAAGGAAGGGCAAAAATATTTTAAGTCAAGTGATAGCGATTGCTGTATGAGTTGTACGAATTTTGAATCAAGCACGGGCAACGCCGGACCATGCTGCTAGTCTCATATAATTATATATTAGGTTAAGTAGCAGGGCAGACTGTGCACTAAAGCCTTGGTTAGTCTATAGGAAGGAGAACTCAGACTTCAAAACCTGAGGAGGGCGGTTTGGAGACTTATTGGGGGTCACTGTGTAGCAGTTCTCTCTTATCAGTTCTTCCGAAGAGTGTGACTAATTCTGCAACAAAGACACACGCGGGTACGAGCAACTAGCTATCAATCTAGCTAGAGATGCTGAAAAACTCTCGGTCCGACTCATTTTCCAGAATCTACCCAAATAACCAAAGGCAAGATTTTGCTTTGGAATCTCTGTGGTAAGGTAGGGAAATTTTCAGCCCCCCCCCACTTACACACGCATATACATATACATATATATATGACAAAATAAAGAACAAATAGGAAACGTATATCACTCTAACATGTTTCACTTTTATTAAAGTTTCATCAGATATTGAGAGAGAATATATATATATATATATATATATATATATATATATATATATATATATATATACAAAATATTTTTATTCAGTTGATAAAAATCAAAAAAAAAGCACAAATTTTCTATTCGTCCTGCAAGCCGTTAGTGTTATATATATATATATATATATATATATATATATATAAAAACCTCCAATTGAAGTATGCGTAAAAATATTGTTCTTTCCTTGAAAAAGGACATATTATTCTTTAAGGAAAAACAAAAATTATTCTCCAAACATTTTTATCAGTCAACAAAAATTGATTATGCATTTTAGACATTTTCATCATTTTTCTAGTTTCCACTGGGTTCTGAAATATCGCAAGAATGTTTTGACGAAAAGATATTAAAACAAATTCAAAATATTTTGTCCATATTTGTTACATTAAATCCATCTTGGTCAAAATCAGATTCCACCGAGGAATCTGGGGTAACAGATCTCAACAATCAATCGAGACGCTGATGCTGTGGTTCCCGTAATAAGTAGGTTGCTAGCCCCATACCCAAAATGGTTTGAATTCAGAGTTGTCATTCTCCTCGGCTGGTTGCCAACCAAGGCTAAAGAGTCCCGCCAGCTCTTCTGTTTAATCCATAGCTTTCCTAAACTCAACTTTGCGATTTCTCATTCCGAGAATCTATCCAATACACCACCCATTCATTGACAGATGCTGAGTTTCATTTAATCTCCATCATCACCAGTCATATTACCCGATGTGATCGTAGGGTCGTTGCTCAGCTGAACTCCTAACCATTCTCTTCTACACGTCTCGGTATACATTCATACATGCGTAGGGTATCTTGGGCAAAGTAGACCTGGCGGAGCCCCTCCCTTCCTCCCTCTCTCTCTCTCTCTCTCTCTCTCACTCACTTTCTCTCGCTATAGTTAAAGCTGAATTCTTCACTAGAGAGAACCCCAGAATAAAAGCGAATGAAAGTAAAAATAAAAAACAACAGAGGAAATGTTTTAAGTTTTATTGAAAATTCATTACAAAGAAGAATATATACGAGAGTAAGTAAAAAATTAGCAGCGTTTTCGCCACAACATATCATTAAGTTTGTCACACTTCCTTCTTCACATGCGTGCTTATCGTTGTTGTTATTATGCCAGTTTACTTGCTGCTGTTACAGTGTAAACATAACCGCTCTGTTAGTAGTGTGCGCCAAGGAGGAACAAACAGCCATGTTCCGATTTATCTGGTCGGAAGGTGTATCATGGGCTGAAATACACCGGAGGCCTTTTAACACAATACGGCAACAGTGCACTACCGTGTAGAAGCGTGTATGAGTGGATCGAGAAGTTTAAAAGTAGACGGACAAGCGTGACACACGAAGAAGGAGCAGGATGCCCGTCAACCTAGACATATTAATGATGAACCAGCGAGTTATCATCACTGAGGTATCATGCTCTCTGCAGATTCGTATCACTGTTCTTTATTCTTACTTGGAGCACACTGCTAGCTGAGCGGCCATGATTACACTGTAACAATAGCAAGAAAACTACGCGATCAAGCTCAAACTTTGATCACGTGACCACAATAATACCAAATATAAGCACGCATGAGCAGAAGGCAGTGTGACAAACCTAAATTTATGTTATGGCGAAAGTTCTGATCATTTTTGACGCAACTTCGTATATTATTTTTTTTATTTAAATCTTACATAAAGCTAGATAGAGCGACTGCCTCATCTTGTATGCTTCGAATACTGGTAGATAAAATAAAACTTAAGAATATTGTATTATCCAAGCCTCAAGAGAGAAAAAAAATAGCCCTGATATGAAATTTTTTTTTTTAGTTCAAATATATAAAAGTTATATCAGACTATTTTAATATATAAAACTGATTTTAATCGATGTCATCATTTAAATCCTAAAGCGCCTTGAATATCTTGTATAAAATTTGACTAGTTAATTTTTTATTATAGATGGACTGCTTTAATAAGTAAGTTATAGGAAATATTTTAATTTTGTTACTAATTCAAAGTTCACTGGATCAAACACTATATTATAGCTCAGCAGGACACACAGCTAGAAGTGTAGGCACCCAATGAGGATCGAAATCACAAAAGCAGTAACGATTTAAGAGATGAGTATGCTAATCATTGTTTCACACTTTTTTGTACAAAGGTCAATCTTTGTGACCAGACATAATTACTGATTGAGGGAATTGAACGAATAATAATAATAATAATCTCAATGATATAACTGATAAGTATACATTGTTGAAGATGTCAGTGTAAAGTAATAGTTAACGAACTAGGTTGATTACTACTGAGCTGTGAGTTTAGCTTAGGGTATATCAACAACCACTCTAGGCAATCTGGGCAGCCTTTCACACATCGCAAACATAATGTAAGGTTCACGTATCGGACCCCAGGGTGACGCAGATCACACCACAGATTGGTAGAGAATAACTGTCGAATTATTGGAGTGTATAAAATGTTAAGTACTGAAGATTCAAGTTTCGGAATATCATTTAGTCGGCACCAACACTCCATTAGTCGGCACCAACACTCCATTACACATGAATGATTGCCATTATTCGTTGCTTTCCATATTTACATTGACTCGAAATTATCGTCGCGTAACCTATTTATTAGTTTAGTTAACAGGTGGAAAATGCAGGACGTTCATTGGTGACTATGAAGTTTTAGATGTTATTCAAAGTTATAGGTGAATTCAAAGAATCTAAGCTGATTTTTTTGCGTCACGTTTTCCTGTGGAAAGAAATCTCAGGTTGAGTTGTGTCGATATGCAAGACAATGTGTTGAACACATCAGATATTCAAAGGATTACAGTGGTTGTAACAATTTCTACTGTTCTACTGGGGTGGTAAGTATTTATGGGAGAGTGATTTCTTTCAAATGCTTACTACCAGTTCTCTTCTAACAATTCTCCAGTCAGCGTAACATGCTAGTGATTAGACATTTTTCAAGATACTTAGCAGAGTTCAGGGAGAAATGGATTCATGCCTTTCTCAAAGACATTAGTGTTAAGTGAATGCAAGCAGCTCTAGTTGAAATTTGAACTCGTCTAGCAAATTCACTTTTCTGCACATATAAATGTTCCACTATATTGCACCTTTCTTGGTTCTTGTCACATTTGAGCTAACAGTTTGGGCTCCTACAACTAAGACCTGTATTATGGTTGAGTGATTGCCCAAATTCTTCATCCACACACTTTTCCATCAACCATCAACCATCACGGCATGCCTAGTAGCGTGTAACGCCCCCACACACACACATGCAACCACCACCTCGCATAATGAGGTGAAGTGAAGACACTATTTGCTATGGTTAGAAAGCTTTTAGAGATATACTGGGCTATGCGTCTGAAGTTTCCAGTATGCTCCTTAAATTAGTCCTAAGCAACTTAGGGTCGATGATACTGGACATTATCCTGCTGGAATAACCAGTTATGGTGGCAGAGAACTGGACCCAACCCATTACACGTGTACAAACTATTCATCATTATGGAACAACTACCAGCTTTCATAGTAATGATTGAGATGAGCCTCACCTTATCCAGAAACAAATAGACTCATCGGATCCCACCAACCATTTTCAATCTTCCGCAATCCAATTAGCGACGTTACGTCTCTATAAGAGGCACTGTTTTAACAGGGGTACCCTAGTTGGTCTTCTGCTTCCACATTCCATGGAAGTTGAAGAACAGTGAGCTGACCTGTTGCATATGCATCTGGTATCTCCGGCCTTGTATGCGAGTGTGATTTAAACCAGTGTCATTTGTGACAGGTCGAGACGTGTTTGAACAAATTTCAAGCCTACAAAACGAAAATAAAAATATATTGAACGAGGAAAAGACTGGAATTGAACTGATAATATGTCTGTAGCAATATCTAACACGTCCACCATAAGAGAAACTAATATAAAAGATTAGATAATTTCAGTATTTCATAAAATATGAATACCTCCCATAATGTAATAGTTAACAACCTGCTCTTGCAGATCAATTACTAATAAGTCATGTTTTCGATCTTCACTGTTATACTCGTGGTATATTGCCAAATGCATACTATGCTTTTTCATATATTTTTTTTAAATTGGTCAATAATTATAAATTGTGACAATAATATATCCGTAGAAAGAAATTCATTGCAGATCTGCATGTTTTTCGTGTTCTCATTGATAAAAACAGCGTTTAAAATGTTTATGGAAACATTTCGAAAATTCAAGTTCTTTTAACATTTCCTTTCAACAGTATATTCAGAAATATATAAAATTACTAAATCTAATTATAAAGATATTCAAATTTAGCGCTATCTTCTGACAAAGTTGCTTTTTTTTTTTTTTTTTTTTTTTTTTGAACCCTTAACCAGAACTCCTAAGTTAAGCAAAAACTTTCTTTTCTGAATTATCGTTAATGCAACAAAAGTTACTTTCAACGCAAAATGATAAATTTAGAAAAAAAATTTATCTGTTTGCCCAGATTTTGCCTTTCAAAAAAAAAAAAAAAAAAAGAAAAAAGAAAAAAAAAAGAAAAATCGGCTGCTTCCAAAATATTTAATTTAATTTTTTTTTTGTATCCTCAGACTCCACATAACATAGACTGTATTATGTCAGACAAGATCTGGTGGATGTGTCGTTTCAGCAGCAGCAGCAGCAGCAGCAGCCGTAGCCGTCGCGCAGTAGTCAAACAGCATGGTGATAGCGAAAAGCTAGTGCAGCATTGCACTTTTCAGTCCGTCCGACGCAACAGTGAAGTACAGAGCTTTCTCTGTCTGCAGGTACTGTCATTGCTGTGGTTATCGTGTGGTGGTTGGAGTTATCGAAAATTATTAGGAAAAACTTAACGGCAAAGACGCCAACCTTGACACAAGAAGATAACAGTTTCTGGCGTGAGTAAGAGTCTGCGAACGGGTGAGTTCATTAATTAAGAACTCTGTCTCTTTTTTACACACGTATATTTGCTTCGAATTTGTTTAATTCTGTTCTATTTAAATTTTTCTTGATGACATTTTTTCGTGGAGTTTATTTTGCAGGCAAGTTTCGGTAGTTTAAATGAAGTATATTATATTTAACAGTCGAAAATTTAGTTATTAGAAAATTTAATTACTATTAAGAGATAAAATTTCAATCAGTTATACCAATTATATATATATATATATATATATATATATATATATATATATATATATATATATATTATATATTGTGTATTTGGATAGTAATGTCTCATTTATGCAAGTTTCGTTAAAAACGGCTGGCAAGGTGCTGTGGTTAAGTTTTTTTATATAATTTTAATGTGTTCTTATAATTTTTTTTTCCAGGACATAAATTATATAAAAATGTGCGAATGTTTTATATATCCAAGCGCTTTCGGATATACTTTTAGCCATTATCAAGGATGAATTTTATTTTACTTTTAACTCAATATATGGATTGTTTTATGTATGTATCTAGGGTAAAAGGAATGTTTTATTTTCCAAACACGGTCAGCACATTGTGACCGTGTTCATAGGTGATATTATTGAGTGTTGGCTTTTTCTTTTTTATTAGTAATGCTTCCATTATTTTTAGCCTTTTTGTACATGTCGATGATACTATTATATTTGTATTATCAACGAGTATGTTACGGATAGAGTTTAGTAGCCCTTCATGTATATTTAAATGAAACCTAATTGAGATATGGCTAGAGAGATGTAACGTGAGTCTTGTTAAACATGTTGCAGTATATCCAATATAATTATTTATAAATTTGTATTTGTCAGGAACACATTTGCTTAAGGGACATCTGAATTTGTAAATAATATTGGTTGTCTATAATTTAGATCTTGCAGGTGAATTATTCTTTTTCACGATGAAGTTAGCAGTATAAAGATTTTTTATAATAGATAATTAATTTAATTCTTTTTGACAACTGTAGTTATGTATTTCTTTAAAATGTTTCTAAGTGAAATGTTCCTAAGTGAAAATTTATATATATATATATATATATATATATATATATATAGAGAGAGAGAGAGAGGGGGGGGAGAGGGACTGTATGTATGTATATAAGTGTAATATAACATTTTTGGTTCTTACTAAAAACATAAGCTTCCGCGTGACCAAAGTGGTGTTATGGTAATAAAAAAGGCAATATGATTCAACTACGCTTCCTCGGAAACGATCATCGGCTTATATTATATATATATATATATATATATATATATATATATATATATTTATATATAAATTTTATATATATATTTATATATAAATTTTCTGTCACCTAACTTCCGCCTCTCTCTCTCTATATATATATATATATATATATATATATTTATATATAATATTTTCTGTCACTCTAACTTCCGCCTCTCTCTCTCTCTCTCTCTCTATATATATATATATATATATATATATATATATATATATATTCCTGTCTGTCTCATACACACTCCCTCTCTCTATATATATATACATGTGTGATTTTTTTAATATAAGGTGGATTTTTGAGGTGCTAAATTATTTCTATAATATTTTGATGTTATCGCCCTCTCTCTCCCTCTCTTCATATATATATATATAGATAGATATAGATATAGAAAAAGTTGCAAATTAAAAAATAATAATGTTTTTTTTTAAGTATTTATTTATTTATTTATATATATATATATATATATATATATATATATATATATATATATATATATATATATATTTTTTATATTCATTTTCCTGTGTATAAAAGAGAGTGCTCCATTTCAAATAAATTTAAACACGTGCAAATAATATTTTTTCATTATTTATCCATTAACAAAACCTGTTTCGGTGTTCGATTCTCAAAATGGCCGTTTGTTTCACTCTGACGCTCCCCATCTCTATAATTCTTTTTTACATTTTTTCAAAAGAAATGTACTGATAATTCAAAATGATTTCATTCCTTTTTTTCATTAATCCATTAATGTTCTTGATCATATTCTATGGTCCTTTCAGTTTCTTCTCCATATATAGATTTCAATATCTTCCTCTGGCTTTCTTTACCATTTTTATTATGTCCCATTCTTTTACTGGTATTTTCACTTTTCATTTTAGCTCTCAAATGTGTCTTGACAAAATAATTTATTAAAATCCTTTTCCTGTTGCTCCGTATGCAAATCTTCTCAACATAATATCCTCCTTGTTAGTGCACTTAATTCGGTGATTAATATGAATCACATAAATCGAACATTATGCAATGGAAATTTCAGATCAAAATTCTGCTCGGAAATAAGTTTTATGCAACGGACTTTTGATCTACCTTCTTATGCATTGATAACTAAAAATAAATCAAATTTAATTAAGCATAAAATAGACTATCTATAAAACTTTATTTATTTTCATAATTGAATGAAAAACAGTTTTGTCTTCTTTTCGTCAACTGCATTTATAAATATTAATTTTTTTTAGGCAAATCTAACTGAAAGCTAACGAAAAATTCAAGAATAATGTAATTGTTGAAATTGCATGAGCAAAGTTACATGTAGACTTTATTTAAAAAATTTAAACTATTCCAAATATGAAAGACGATTTTGAACCGCGGTCAAGTCCAGACATCGCGGACAAAAAATTTCAATTTATGCAGCTTGACTATGACAAAGACTAAAAAAAATGTTGTCTAATTGATTGTAAAAGACCAAATGTTTGTTCATAGGCTTGAGCATAAGTCATCAAATTTTAAATTTTAAAATTCAACTAACAGATTAATATAGTTCTTTGTTCAAAAAAGAATGCCTTGTTTAACCTTAAAGAATTCACCACGATGAGAAAAAATTTCTAAATGAGTTTAAAGTTGTTCCATTCTCCATGACATTGTTTCTACAGATTAACGCCGTTTCCAGCGCAAACTCAACCGATTTATGTAATTCTAATTGTTTTTTTTTTCCTTTAGTTTAAAAAAAAAATCAATTATAATCTTGATAGTGATTGCATTTCCTTAAATAATAAAACGATCTTTCCTGTAAGAGAAGGGCGGTCATTTATTTACTATCTTTAAAAGCAATTCCATTCATAAAACAAGAAGCAAAGAGCATAGTAGATTGATTAATTCCTTGTAACTGTGTCGTTTAAGGGCAACAGAAACAGTCACTCTCATAGCAAGGTAGCTGGTTGCCAGGGTGGCTTGGATTGGAGCCTAGGGATGGGAATCTTCATGTTGAAAATATGCTGGGATGCATAAACGAGCACTATATATATATATATATATATATGTGTGTGTGTGTGTGTGTGTCTAGCACTATATATATGTGAGTGTGTGTGTGTATGTGTTTGTAAATTATTTTCCTATAGTGTGTATTTGTAAAAAACAAACTGAATAAGAAGAGACGAGACGAAAACTATGCTTAGATTTGCATTTCGTCTTCAGAGGGACTTTATCATTGCCTTGATAAAGTCCTCCAAAGACAAGGACGAAAGACGTCGGCTTGTCTCTTTTATTCACACACACACACACACACACACACACACATATATATATATATATATATATATATATATATATATATATATATATATATAAATTGCTATCTTTTTAAAAAATTTGTTATTTTTATGCAGGAACACAGCATGGTGACTGTCAGTTTCACACCTCAAGCGATAATCACATCATCAGACCATTTCGTTATCACTTGAGGCATGAAGCGGTCGGTCATCATGTGCAGTGTTTACTTCTATGTCCACAATTTCTCTCTCTCTCTCTCTCTCTCTCTCTATATATATATATATATATATATATATATATATATATATATATATATATATATATATATATATAGGAATTTGTAGGTCTGATGAATTGATCGTGATTACAATTCCAATGTAATAAATTATAACCATGGAATATTTGTGTTTGAGATTTATATATATATATATATATATATATATATATATAATCATATGGTATAATTTCTTTTCACGTTTTCTGAGATTTGCATATATCTTTAATAATCCATTCAAGCTTTATTAATTTATTCATCTTAATCTTTCTCCTTTTTCTTGCATGACGGGCAGCGCGTGGTTGTGTTCAGCCTTTGAGGACAGCTGTACCTAACCTTACGGCTGTATCAAGTCGACCCAGTTTGGTTTTCATTAGTCGGATTCTCTCTCTGGATGAATCCCTTTCTGATCCTTTCATCCCCACCCCTGCTCTATTTGTCCTGCTGTAATTATGTCAATATGAATACTTCGGTCTCTGGAATTTGGTTAGCGATAGAAAGTCATTTTTTTTTTGTTTTAATGATTGATCTCTTGACAGTATATTCTATTTAAATCAAATTGAATTAAATAGACGACATTTGGGAAATAGCTTATTAAACATTTAAAATAAATAAAAAAAAAATTATAAGGGAGAAACTACACGTACATTTTATAGAATCAGCTTTAACAACTAAGGAAACAAGTGTTTGCGCATTTCTATGTATGGGTAAGTGTGAGTTGGCCAAGTCATTACTTCGGAAATGCACAAAAAATGATCTGTAATTTTTTTGCTTTTAATAAAACACGGTAGCAAATTTAGGACATGCGCATTGTAATACAATTACAACTTTTAAGAAAACTTATTTTACTCATTCCGCTTTAGCGCTGAAAAGAACGTGCATTTTATTGTGATGGGTGGTTACAAGCGAGAGGGGAGATGGGATGTGCTTGTTTCACTATCACACACACGTCTGATTCTTTCCAATATGCACTGACCCATTTCGATCAAATTATTATTCTTAAAATTTCCAATGTAAAAGCTTTCTAAAGAATTTGATTTATGTAGTTCGATAGATTTGAACTACATGAACCTGCGAGACATTTTTTATTAATGAACAAAAGACATAATTCGGTTCAACTTGGTCTACATGACGACAGAATGAATGTAAGAATAAATTTAAAATTAAAATATAAATTTAGAAAATAAAACCGAATTTATTTTTCATTTATTTATTTGTAAGGGCTGCTAGGATAGTTGCATTTTTTTAAGTGTCATCTCTGTATGGATTTCTATCTGTCACTCTCATGTCGTTTCTTTCTTTTGTCTTCTTTTACCGAAACGCTTCTTATGACACGCTGTCAGGTCTATAAAAGAATGAAGACTAGTTTTCTTAGAGCCATACGAGATCAATTATTTAAAAAATAAATACGACTGTATATCCGTTTTCTTTAAATAAATTAAAATTGTCATTATGAGTGCAGCACCTTTGACTAAATTATTTCGTCTTTTCTTCCTTCACATTTTGACAATTTTTCCTACGAAAAGCAAAGAACCTTAATTTCTCTTACATCGATCAATTCCCTTGTTAAAATGCAACAAACTATCAACGAGATTTTCCCCATTTTTTTACTTTCAAACCCGATCTTTCAATGGATATTTGATGTTTCGTGATATTTGATGTTCAGAGTCAGGGAATCATTTGCAAAATAAATCCAAAAGTATTTTTTGTAAGTGTAGCATTCAAATTTTACCATCGTATTTTTCTCTAATATTTTAGGTAAGTTCAAATATAACGACTTTTAAAAACAAGAAAAAGAAACTTTTGCAACAGAAGACAAAAATGAATAAAAATATAATGTGAACCTTTTTTACTGACATTTATGTCTATCATGAAAGTCTAATTAATTTTATGCCCACCGATGTAAAATAGATTTTGTTTCCTGCTTAAAATCATAACGTCTTCATTGGGCGAATCCTGTAGAGTTGCCCGGGAGGAATACACGTACCACTTTTATAGTTTTCGTCTTTTATCTATTTATATATTTTCTATGTTTCTTGAGGCAAATAGTTTTCTATACTCAGAACACAAATGATAATTCAGAAGTGATTTATTTTATTTTAATGTTTCTAGCTGTGCATTCAATAAAAAGCGTTCACCAAAAACGTTGGTCAACAAAATAGTGGGTGCCAGGAAGGTAAAATGACGTTGCTTTGTGATTCGAGAAATTGTGAGTTGCGTTTCTAATTTTAAAAAATCACTTCGTACTCTTAAAAAAAAAAACGAAATTATAACAAGTCATTCATGTAGGCAATTTAATATCCCAAATATACCAGAATTAAAATAGAGAAGAGGGAACAACATTGAAGAATAAGGAGATTGAACGTATCATTGCATATCCTATATTCTAATTTACGTTAACAATAAAGTTAACAGAGAAACGAAACACGTGAGCCTTTGATCAGGAAAGAACAAAGGTTAAGTTCAAATATTCCGACAGAGATGATTGGCTATTAGCGTTAATGAAGTATACGAGAATTCTAGAGGTGGTCAAGAATTCTAGTTTGGATCTAGGAAGTAGTTAAGGGTTTTCGAATTGGGCTACTATTTATTTATTTTTTGAAAGAGTAAGTAAATTTTAAATTTTCGACTTTTGACTTTTTCTACTACATTTAAATTCATTAGCTTTGAACTTTCATTTAGCTGCTTGAAAAGTAATCTTTCAACGTTGGTTCAGCGCAAAAACAGCAGGAGTAATTAACTAACAGGTGATATCCGTTCGCATTGATAGTGGAATGAGAAATCTATCTTCGTGAATTGAAGTTTAACAAATACAGAAAGCTGAAGCGTACGACTATAACAACCAACATACCAGGACACCATTTGCAATAAATCTGTTTCAAAATGTGTTATACCCCGAGTGACGGGAGGGACTCGCCTGCACGTGCATAAATGTGAAAACAGAACGTGGGACTAGGGAGTCGCAAAACCTTTTGCTAATACTCTGCTTGCCGACCTCTCTGGGTTCCACTCCGCCCTGAGACAGACAAAACTATGCAGAAGGGTCGAGTCTCGTCTGAGGAGGTAGAAAAGCTACTCGAGTCTACGAGCAATTTTTGCCCGAGCCTACGGGCTCGGAATCGTCCCCGGTAAAATAATCGTCCTTGTGCCACATCCCGCCTTGTGAGGTCTTGGGTAAATACCGAAATGGCAAACGGTCATCTGAATAAATACAGTAGTAATTTGCAGCTGGACATACTCTAAGATTGACTGAACTCAACTAAGTAATAACCACATTACAACATCATGATAACCGCCCATTTCAGAACTTCAGGAAGAAGACAGAATAACTTCTTTCAAATTAGTTTTGGGTGGGTGATCAGAAAAGAAAGCAGTCTAGTGATCAGCGATCTATTTCCGAAACAACATTTTCTTAACAATGTGAAGAAAACTGGCTGGTAACTTTCAGCATCTCAAAAACCAAACGAATATCGTCTCACCGATCAAAACCTGAATTTTCTCCAGTCACAATGAACGGTTCACTCTCAATGCTTTGAACATCTGTTGGGTCTTATGTTCACTCTAGACCTAAACTGGAACTTAGTTATACTATCCATTGCTAAAGCGGTTGGAAAAAAAAAAGTGGTCGGGTCATTCTATCTCCCCAGGAAATATCTGAACTCTTCTGCCATATTTGGTTTAATCTCTACAAGAGTCTGATTAAACCCCAAACGGATTATTGTTGTTATATCTGAGCTAGAGTTGCTCAATCCCCACCTTCCAACTTTGATAGTGTTCAAAATTATTCCACGCTGTCTTGTGAAGGGAAAACATTTTCTACCCTAACAGCCCTTTTTTCCCCACAGACGCAACAACGCAAGCCTACTTGCTACTGTATTGCAATTTACATTGTAATTGTTCAAATGAGCTCCATTTTTTATTCCATTAGACATTTACGGTTAGAATATGCCATGCTACATCCACAGAGTCGAATCAACCTCATTTCCTTAGAAGCGCAACAAGAACTTCGATTCCTGCAGCTTTTATCCCCAAGAAATGCCATTTTACGGAACAAACACCCGCGTGGATGCTTTCCTGAGCACTACAATCTTAACCCCTTCAAGACAAGAGTCAATCCTTATATATCCTCCTTATCCTCATAATCTTCATATCCTACCGCCTTCTCTTTCGTTCATATAACACAACTCGTTTATAATTTTCATTTTAGCAGTAAATGGATCTTGATCCCTGCAGTGGGTGCACTTTAGTATAAAAATTACACGATAGGAAGGTCAAGAATACATAGATGTTTGCAAATAGAGCAGAATAATTATTTTTGTGCTAAAATTGATATTAAAATAACCTTGTCACATAGTTTGGATTTTTTTTTTTTAAATATGCAGATAAATATCTACTCCGGCACAAGTAAAGACGACATTCAACTTTCATTTAATACGTAAATAAAAAAAAATGTGCGGGTGTCTTTGTCTTACATCTATTCATGTCCTTATTTTTCATTAAGTATAAAGATATACTTTCTTTTAATAAGTAGTAATATGTCGATGAGACATAAGGAAATAAGGTATGAGAAATTAATTCAGTGGTCGACTATAGTCAACTCAAAGTACATAAGGGAGGGAATCAAGAAAGAATAAACAGACGCGACTGACTGTCTCTCTTTAAATGACGAAAACTTTTCGTCATAAAGTTTAGACAATTTCGAGTTATTTTAAATAAAATATTCAGAAAATATTCTTGGGAACTTGTCTCGTATAAGTTTCACTTCTTTTTTTACTTTTATTAAACTAAATCAACAATAAAGATGTGAATTACTGTGTCTACGTCCCTCCATTTAAAAAAAAATAACATAAATTCTAAGACCGAGTTTACGGACGCAGATAAAATAACTGAATAAACAGGAAGATATGTACTTTGCAAATCAAATGAATCTGTTTTCTGTTCAGGCGTTTTCTTTGCTTTTTCATGTCGAGTAGTTGTCGTGTTTCAAATAATATAGGATAATTTTACGATTGTTTTCGTTAACTTTTTTCACACATTTTTCATGTCTTCTGTTACTGAAGTAAGTGACTTTGTTTTGTTCGTAATACAGCCTTGGTTACTACAACTCAGTGTAAAAAGAATTTAGAAAAGAAAGAAAGGAAACGCATTACGACAATAACCGCTTTCTCAGCTTTCACAATTATAGTGAAACTGATTTCTATAATTCTAATTTCCTACATTCAACACGTTAAACAAAAAATATAGACTGATAAACTAAAGTCAAATCTTGCGATAGAAGTCTCTAATGTGGATGTTGTTTCACATTTAAGGAATCGAAAACAAAACCCAACAAAAGTCATGTGATTAAACAAATTAAGTAGAAATTTTTATAAATTTGACATGTTTCAATATTTATTCGGCTTCATCAGAAATGCAGGGAATAGAAGATTCGGTGTTGTATTTCAGTTTTTAAATTCCCTGTTGCTTTGTTTTCATTGGCTGTGTAGATGTCACGTGTTCTCTGTTTATGCTTGTATTATTTTTAAATTCCGTTTATTTTCATTGTTTGTGGGCCCTTAGAAACCTATAATTAATCCTGATTTTATCTTGTTATTGCAATGAGAATAAAAAATTTTATTAGATCGTTTGTATTTGTTGATTTTTGGTAAAACTTGAAATTAAATTTGTTATTGTTTTGAATGAATAATGTCGACAAAATGTAGAATGTTGTCCATTTCTGCTTCGTGTGTGAATTTGAAAGTGAGTTCGATATCATGTTTCTTTTAAATAATGTTTGGTAGGATTTTGTTTTCGGAATATATAATTTAAAACGTTATCCATGTACCTGATGTAAATGAAGTTTCTAGGTAAGATATAAGTGAACCGCATTCTAAACATTTTAAGAATGTATACACAAGAGCACCGCTTATGGGGAATCTTGTCGATAAACTGAATTTCCTTTGCACATATATATATATATATATATATATATATATATATAGCTTTTCTTTAGATTTAGTGAGGTTCCTGGGGGTGTTTATGACATTTTGCAAGCATGTTAATGTATATAGTGACTTTATACATAGACTCTTAGAATATGCAGCCCCGAATATTTAAATGAAGAAGAAAAATTATATTTAAAAAAAAAAAAACAAACAAACAAACCTCATCATTTCATACTTGACACGAGACGAAATGCAACCAATATTCATTAAAAAATACAATAAACAACAAAACTATAATATATATAACTCTACCAACAAACTATTTGTCTACTGAACTCGATAAACTAAATACTAACATTATAACCACTAGCTCCAAGACAAAGATTTGATCAGCCCAATATATATATATATATATATATATATATATATATATATATATATATATATATATATATATATATATATAATTGAATTTCTATTATATGTAATTTATTTATATGCTCTGTAATAAATACATTGAGCTTTCTTTGTGGATCAATTTTAATATTAATATTATTAGGATTCACTTATAGTTTTATATATATATATATATATATATATATATATATATATATATATACGTTTTATCTTTTTAGTTGGGATCGTTCATTTAGGGCTTTCTCATTTACGACACTGGAACACACCTGTTGGGTTTAACCATTTTTACCAAGTAAGTAATAAAACAACAACAAGACAAGACTACACAACTCGTGATACCCGGATGTAACACTATAAATGCCCGCATTTCTTTATAACATCGACATTCATGAAACATACTTAAAAAATAGAAAATGCATGCATTTGTCGTATTTCCCATTTTACCTTAAACATTCGTCTTATTACAGCCAATATTTAATCATTACCAGAGCTGTTTTCAACTTCAAAGCACAAGGCAAATCAGTGTGATTTCTCATTTTCAGCAATTTTGTAAATAACCCTTATCAGCCATTTTCAAATCTCCATGCCCTGTGTTGCAAGTCATCCAAACTCTTCAAAGATTTTACGAGGAAAGATTAAATTTTATTGATATTTCTTTTAACGCCGTTGTCCAATGTATATACTATGGTTATTAGACGATCAACATCCCGAGCTAATAATCCCTGCTTTTCTTATTTTACATTTCTTATTAATGTTCCGATGGTAATATTTTATATGCAATTCATTTACAAAGTTTAAATACGAAGTTGTCAGCTTTTAACGGTTATTACTCTCTCCGCCAAAAAATAAACTAACATGTGTATGTGTCTCATGGCGTTCATATCTCATGGCGTTTGTAAGCTTAATTCTTTAAGCTTACAAACGCCATGAAATATACACGTGACGTCCTCACAACCACTGGAAAAAAAACCAGGTCTTACGGCCATATCACGAGGAAACAACGGTTCCCCTACTTCGCCAAAGTTAAGCAATGTCAAGCTTGGTCTGTACCCAGATTGACCGCTTGGAAATACCAGATGCTGTAAGCGTGGATGTGCGGATGATGTAATGGATAACGACTCAGAATTATTAATCAGAGAGCAGAGTTCCAATTCCAGTTAGGTTCGTTATATTCACTTACGCGTAAATATCCTTTGTGTAAAGGTATGTATCCACATTTTCTCCCAGCTATAGGTAAATTAGTAAGATTTGTATCACAATATCACTATTATCTCCAAAAACTTCTTTCAACCTGAAAAATATGTTCTGGCTTTAAATAACCTGCAAAAGATTGATAAACCATAGACAACAGATCAACCAATTAAAACAAAAGGCAAATTTAAAAAATTAATACAAACGTAAATAATAATGCCTACAAAATCAATGAAAACAAAACAGTATAGCATTTATAAGCTGAAATATAAATTCGAATAATTTCACTCTCAAAATTTCAGATGAAACTAAATAGTGAAATATGTCAAAGTTATAAGTATTTCCTACTTGTTACTTATTTAATCATATATATGTATGTAGTCGATATGCTACGCTAATTAGTGCTTATGCACCTAGACTTGTTTCAGACGAAACTGCAAAGTCCTCATTCTACAAGGTATTGCGAGATCTCCCTCAATAAGTTCCTAAGAATAATAAAATCATCTTTTTAGGAGATTTTAGTGCTAGGGTTGGAGGTAACTGGGAGATCTGTGGTTGCCTGGGGAGATACGGAGTAGGTGAGTTGTTTCTTGGACTGTCCACAAAATTTCAGCTTCACATTGTGGCACCTACTGGAATACGTTATAATCCGCACATGTGAGATGCAGGATGTCTGCAATATAAGGTCTCTTCGAGGTACCAACTGTTTGACTGAAGACGCAATTGTACGTACCAAAATGGGTTTGGTCATTAAGCCAACTTATCGAAATCGCATTACTGAGAAGTTACCAAAGTGTTTGAATGTGTAAAATTCCATTCTCAAGAAACTTGAAAATCTCTGCAAGCTCAAATTGAAACTTGGGTTAATTGAACTACCTCGTCATCCTCGTGATCAGATATACAATCCAAGAGACTGAGTTTAGTTTTAGGTAAAAATCGTGACTGGTTTGATAAAAACAATCAAATCAGCAAAGATATTCTCTCAAATAAGAACAAGATACAAGAAAATATGCTACAAAAAGGACGAGCATTCAACTACTGTTAGAAAGGCAATTCAAAGAAGCAAAGGTCAATAGTCAGGGTAGGTTTTGTGAGATTGGTGGCCTGACTTAGTCGCATAAATGGAGTCTGTTGCATCCAGAAAGAATAGTAAAGAACTGTACAGCGTGATGAAGCAGGTCTTTGACTTAAGAAAGTAACGCCTCTTGGATCAAAAGACGACACGAAGCTCTATACTAGCATGGTGGAAATAACCACCTCCATCAAAGACTCATCGTGGAATCTATGAATGATCTTCCTACCATGGAGGAACTAAAAGCATATATCAGTAAGCTAAATATGGGAAAGGCTGCCGGAAAAAAAAACTGCATATTTGCTGAAATCATTCGGTATGATGGCGATCACTTGGATGCTATCATGTATAGAATCATCCTGAACACCTGGAATGCTTGGAGTGTTCCAAGGGACTGAAGAGATAAAATTATGATACCATTGTACAAAGGGAAAAGTATAAGGAAGCTATGTAGACTAATGTGGTATACTTTTACTTTTAATAGCAGATAAAATCCTAATGGGGATATTCTTGTCAAAACAGAATGCTCATATTGTGGATACGAGCTAGAATTACAAGGGAAGAATGGATATAATTTTCACAGCGAAGTCGGTATGAACAACAGCATTTCACAAACATTAGGAACACTATCAATAATCACTGCAAACTTGACGAAATATCTGCTCGTGTTAAGAAGGCAGCTGATACTTTTTCAATTCTAGAAGATCGAGTCTGGTCAAAGAAAGGATTTAAGAAGTGCACAAAGATGGCAGTCTACAATGCCTGTGTGCTGGCGTGTCTGATCTACTCCTGTAAGACATCGGTTGAGTACATCTTACACTTAAATGCTCTGGAGAGATTCCACCAACGACGTTTAAGATCGATTATTGGCATTCACTAGGTATCTCATCTACATTGTGATCCTTGAAAAGGTGAACGGAATCAGCATTAAAGTACAGATTCATCGCCACAGGCTTAGCTGAGCATGCTTCGCTGAGCAGGCTTAGCTGAGCATGCTTCGCTGAGCAGGCTCATACATTCATCTTGATGATAGCAGAATACCCAAACAAATGCTTTACGGCAACATGATCTACAGCACTCGACCTCAACATAAACCAAAGCGCTTCGAGGTCTGATTAAAAGAGCCTGTAATGTAGATGATCCTGTGTGGGGAAACTGCTGCTTATGATCAATATAAGGCGTACAATTTATGAAGGCATTAAGATCTTCCAAAAACATGCAATGGGTTGGAGCGTGCAGCGTGAGAAATAATTCATCCAGCAATCCAGCAATTTACATGTGATGGATGTGGCAGAGTATGTCTTCTATCCAATGCAGGTCACTTTAGCTAGAAGAACAGACATATTTCTATATCTCTCACAAAATATGATCAGTACAACACGGGAAATAACATGCAGGATGTGTCAGAAAACCCGCTGAAACCGCTCTTGGCTTAACTGTCAGATGAAAACTCACGAGCAAACTGAAAAGGCTTTACAAAACAGACCAGGCCCCGTACAAAACAACTCAGTTTGTCACATTTGCAACAAGCATCACAAGTCACTTCTCACGAGAACCAAAATTATTGATAAAAAATACCAGCGATGGCCATACTCATCTAGAGAGCTGACAGCCATGATATATGTATGTATGTATGTATGTATGTATGTATGTATGTATGTATGTATGTATACAGCAATCATTCATTGAAACATATTTTTATTTTCCGCTTCTTCTGTTACAAGTTTCCATTTAACATTAAACGACTTATTCAACACAAGGATTCTCAACAGACATTTTCCCCGCCTATTATGTTTAATAAAATATGTTATAGTTAATTTCCCAGATCAATTCTGTGGACAAGACAGATTGGGAAAAAAATCTTTGATTTTGCCGACGCATTTCGATTTCATTTTTGCCTTGAAAAAGTCGGAAGACGAAACGCCTCGGCAAAATCTAAGAATTTTTTTCCAATTGTCATTTTATACCAAAACATGTTATATATATATTGAACATAATATATTTAGGCAGCAATTTAAACATTTTCTATTTCAAATAACTAACAAAGGGTGTATCTTGAGACTTTTGGTGCCGAATTGATCGCTTTATCTCAAGTGGAAAAATGTAAGAGAATCTGGAATCAAATATTGAGATCAGGCTTAAATCTTACGAAATTACAAATCGTATTATATATTTGCGTATCTGGTATTTGATCAAATGACAAGCTTATTTTTCGAGAGAAACATTATTGTCATATTTGTCACGTCACGCTAAATTCTATTTAATTGTCACAGCATGTCAAGTCACATCTATTCCAAACTTTTAAATGGCAACCATACAAACGCTAAGCAGTCTATCTTACATACCCTAGCTTTCATTGTTGATTTTACACACATACATACATATACATACATATATATATATATATATATATATATATATATATAATGTTGTATATAAATATTCATATGTATAAATATCGTGAATATGTTTTTGTTTATTGATATATTTTTGTTTATTGATATATTTATGTATATACCGAGTGTAACAGAAAAAATCTCCGAATCGCAAAATTGCCCAATTGTTAGATTCACCTTTGAATCTTAGAATTGATTAAAGATATCTTACTGGAATTCTCCGAGGTTTTTATAACACTATTGGACTCTACTTTGATTAATAAGAATGTATAATTACTCTCCAAGCTTAACAGAAGAATCGTGATGAAATCGATCATAAAGGAAAATCACATGTTCAACATTAATTAATCATAGCTAAGGATAGGAAGCTCATGAAGGATTGAAATATAGTTCAAATATATATATATATATATATATATATATATATATATATATATAAAGTTATATATATATATATATATATATATATATATATATATATATATATATATATATATATATTCCAAGATTATTTTCCAACTTATTCAAAATGATTTTCGCCCTCTAACCTTCTAATTTTCTATCCTGGAATAACAAGATGCCTCACAGGTTTCCTATACGATATCCTTTTCAAGTCTTTTTTCTCTGCTCTTTCGACTCTCATAGCTCTAACTCGTCTCACACGTGCCAAACGTCTAATGAATTAAGTTGGATCTTTTCTAATTGATCGCTTTAGTTGAAATGATAATCCTCTTCCTTTTCTGACCTCCTAATCCACTTTTCCTCTCTACTGTTCCTGAATGGACTTTGAAAATCGAAGCCAGATGATGAATGTTAGTACCATTACTGGAGACCTGAATGATTATTTTCCTCTCACTATTGCGATGTTAACCTGTTCTCTTTCGATCTGAATAATTCAAAGAGTTTTTCAGGGATTCTTGCAACAAATGGTATCAAGACGTCTGAATGTTTTATCCGAAAACCTGTAAAAAAGAAACTCAATTAGTTTAGTGTTATTAAATATTTTGTGGGATGGACAATTATGCTGTAACACGATTTGGACAATTTTGTTGTTACATCCGATATATATATATATATATATATATATATATGTGTGTGTGTGCGTGTGTGTTTGTGTGTGTGTATTTTTCGTATACTGCTCTTCTTCTATTGGTTCTTTTTGTTTTATTTTCCGCTTCTTCTGTTACAAGTTTCCATTTGACATTAAATGACACAAGGATTCTCAATAGACATTTTCTCTACCCGTTATGTTTAATAAAACATGTTAAAGCATGGTATATATGTATATATATATATAAATTTATTTTTTTTTAAATATGATTCCTTCGCTACATAAGAGTTCTCATGTTTCAAAAACGAGAGCCGAAAAATTAAATTGAGTTAAAATATCAAGTCCTGTTTAATCCTCAAGCGAAAATTTAGGAATAACCAATCTTGAAATTTACGCATCTTTATAAGCATGTTCATTCGCAAAGTTAATTACAGTGTAACCCGGATATAAGAGACCCAGATATAAGAAAAACCCGGATATAAGAGAGATTTTCTCTGGTCCCAAATTAGAGCCTGTGTTAATGTATATAAAATAGACCAAACCCGGATATAAGAGAAACCCGGATATAAGAGACTTCTTGTCCGGTCCCGACAACTCTCTTATATCCGGGTTACACTGTAATATGGAAACGGCTGGGGTGACCAATTTGATAAGGGGCCTAAGAGTTAATTTTTATCCACATATCAGTCACCTTCGGAAAGAGGTCAAGCCGAGGTAGGGTGGGGTGTATCCATTTCAAAGCGAATGATGGCATTCATGTACGCACATCGTCTGATCAGTCACAGTGAAAGGTAGTTTTTGGCACCATAATATGTCGTTAAGTGTCTAGAGAATTTTGTTTTATTTATTTATTTTTTCCTAAAGGGCTGTTTCGTTCATAAACGCGTTGCATTGAACTACAATTTGTTTTTTTATTTTTTTTGACAACTTCATAAAGGGTTTTTCTATCTTATGATTAGGTTAAGCTTTTAAACGTTTTATTAGACTATGAAATTTAGATTTTTTATGCTAATAATTTAAAGCGAAAATTTGTTGATGTCGGCAGAAAACCGTTAACTCATATCTATGATTTAATAGATTTTCATTATTTAGAAACTTAATAATGTGTAGTTTTTCATGTAGGCATGAAGGGCATGGGTCATCCCAGGTTTTACAAGTTCTTGTTCTATTTATCCTTGCCTTCAGTTTATCTTTGGTGTTACAAGGAGTTTTGTTGGTCTCCCACTCAACTCCGCTCTACACATAATAATCAAGGGGGTTGCAATCTGGATGGTTAGGAGGCCATATGTAAGGGGTGATGTGGTCGCAGAAATTGTCTGACAGTCATAACTGGGTATCCTGCTTGTGTGGCATGGTGCAGAGTTCTGTAGCCAGACATAGGGTCTTCCAGCAGCATTCCTCTTGACCCAGGGTAGCACTACCTCCTCAAGGCACTTGATGTAGGCCTCCGTGAGAAGATGAATGCAGGTATAACGTTGTCATCACTGGTGATCATTCCAAACACCATGATGTTGATTGGATATATCATCCAACCATTTCCGAATCCTCTGCACTCTCCACAGATTGATACCCAAACACTCGGAAATGTTTGTGTTGGAGCTTCCGGTGCAAATGCCAAACAATACAGCATGCCATTTCCATATTCCTAGCGGAGTGTATTGCATCATGGTGGTCTTTTTTCTCACAGACAGTGCCCAACTGACCCTAGTATACACTGGGTAGACGACAAAATCAAAAGCAAACGACCCTGATGCGCGAAATTAAAAATATAAAATGACTTCAATTTACCCATCGTAGCCTATATGTATATATTTACATGGTACGGCAGAGAAATACCCCCCGCGTAATGGTAATACATTAGTAGCAATGGTGTCTTCATCTAGCTAATGTCTTACCATTATATGTCCGCGACGTATAGTGATTTTCCAAGCGTACCTTAGATATAGCACTAGGCCGAAACTAGGGGGCACCCAGTGAGGACCGAACTCCTTACTCAGTCGTAATTGTTCTAGCCAGACAAGCTTGCTAACCACTACACCGCCACAAGGTGCCCTCATGTCTGGGACGTATATGTGGGAGGCATTTCTGGCGTACCATATATATATATATATATATAGGCAACAACATTTCTTTTAAATATATTTCGTTAAATATGGTAGACAAGGAAGATTTAATTAATTTTTTATTTATTTTTTCCAGCGCCCTTACGTTCTTCCATTTGATAGGTTTAAGAGGCTACAAAAATTTTAAATAATTTTCATTATCCCAAACGCTTCGGTCACTTCTTTATTGATTTTCATATATATTGTTTATGACATACATAGACGATAAAATGAGATAAGACGCTTGTCATGGCGCAATAGAGCATTTCGTTACACAATTTCGTCGTTCATTCTTTTTCATCCCATAGTTGGATTCTTTCGCATTAAGTTAAACGAATATTTAATACGTATAT
The DNA here is from genome assembly GCA_903632075.3 of Acanthosepion pharaonis. Classification (NCBI taxonomy): domain Eukaryota; kingdom Metazoa; phylum Mollusca; class Cephalopoda; order Sepiida; family Sepiidae; genus Acanthosepion; species Acanthosepion pharaonis. The sequence goes on along the minus strand of CAHIKZ030004892.1, from coordinate 1,429,299 downwards.
AGATTCGACACGAGGGTTTATCTGAGATCCATAATAGATACGACAACAGAAACTGCCTTACCAGGAAGGATATTATCACAGGAGAAACTTTTAAAAGAAACCGCATTGTGAGACCTGTACTTCTTCTCTGATATTAATTAGCTTTTAGTCGCAAAGGTAGGAATGGATAATCTTCATGGGAAACACATTCACCAAACAGAGTTCAAACTCTAAGGCTGTTTACATAAATCCATTTGGCTCGCTGTTCTTTTTTCGAGATATTTTGGTAATTAGTCAACTGCCCAAATATCTCGTCGCTAGCATGCCATGAAAGTTGATATACAAGAAATTTGGTAAATAATAAACATATGGTCCGGTGCCCCGGCTGTTTACTTTCAGTTCCATGATAAAATCCAAAGAAAAATCATCAATATTATTGGTCCTGATCTGGCCGGTCGGCTTCAGTCACTTTCCCACCGAAAAGTAAAGTTGCTTCTCTGTGTCTTTTTTATAATGGTAATTGTTCGGATAAGCTCTTTGCTATGGTACCTAGACTTTTTGAATTTACAAATTTAAGCACAGTACTAGATTGACGTCGAAATCTCATCAACTTACAGGTGAGCTGGCTAGATATAGCCGTAAGTTCTATGCTAACAGTTTCTTTTCTCGCATTTATCGCTTGTGGAACTAACTTCCGGCTCCATGCTTTCCAGCCAACTTTAATCTTCGAATATTTAAATGCAATGTCAATCGCTATCTACTGTCCTCCTGATTACTCTTTTCTCTCCTTGCTCATTATTAATGTTTCTGTTCCTAATTCTTCCACACTTGTGTTTTAGTACATTGCATTGGGTGATACCGATTAAAAAATAAGTACTTGGGCAAATGCCTTTCCTCAAACCTATTCGTGTAGAAGTAGCGAGAAAGCTGTTACGTCTATTATCAACCATGTCAGAGTAAAATAATATGCGTATCAATGATTGCGTTCGAGTCTCGATGCACATATCTTTGCATTTGCGACTAGTTTTAAACTGCATTTGTAAATGCCGACACACACACACACACACACACACACACACACACACACACACACATATATATATATATATATATATATATATATATATATATATAATAAATAAAAAGTTTGTCACTTAGCTGATTGATATTACCGTCAGCATCCCGACTCCAGAGTTACGCAGACGGACCCGTTCGTACACTCGTCAGGATGTATCAGCAATTGACGGCTTATATTTCTCGATTTTTCTTTTTTATATGCGCTTATCAAAGGTGCAATTATTTTTAATTTTTGAGCGTTCTAGTCCTTTCTTGAGTTACACGTACACACATACGCACAGACGGGCGCATGCACACTTACACACAATGAAAAAAAAATCAATTTTGCACCAATGCAAAGTGCGTATAGAAAGGAAAAACGGGAAAATAAACAGTCAACTGTTGATATCCCCTTACGAATTGATGGAGTAGAAACTAGAGTCAGGATACTCAAGATAACACCAATCAGCTAAATGACAAATGTTATATTTATATTCATTCTCTCTCTCTCTCTCTCTCTCTCTATATATATATATATATATATATATATATATATATATCTTCACTATTCAAAATTTCATGAACAGTTTTATGGCGTCAAAACCAAAGTCGTTTTATCAAAGTGGAAATAGAAAACTTCAAAAATATTCTGATAATTAATAAATCTATGTACTAAGTATTATTAAGTGTAGTATTTGACTCTCCCCAGATAATGCAGAACAGACTTGCACTCAGTGTCCTTCAAAGAAGCCAGGTGCAGGGTTGATCTAAGAAATGACCACCTCGTCGCCGAATGCAGGTCCACATGATTGGTATCAGCTGCACCTGATATACGCCTGCTAACTGACAGATACATATATAAATACCTACCCGAAAGGCAGCCGGGACATATATCGCACATGAGAATGTAAGATTCACGTTTAGATGAGGATCCATGGCCGAACCCATATAGTAATTGACTAAGTCAGAAGTTGAATAAAAACTAATGTTAAATACACGAAATTTAATCTCGTGCTTTCATTTTTAATGTGTGTCGATACTACAAAAGTAGAGGAAAAATAGTCAAAAAGAGTACCGGCAACTTTTGTAGATACCAAATATTTTCATCTTTGAATTTTAAATTCAAAAATTTAAACTTATGATTTATTTTTCCGCCTGGACTAAATTTTTAATGTATTCTTTGTTTACATGATTAGCAATTTTACGAATTTTACCATTGTTACATTAATATTACGTTCAGCTTATTGAACAGTAAAATTTTATTCAATAAAACTTGCCTCTTATTAGAGAATGACTTTCTTATAGCCTCTGAAACATGTTCGGTTTAAGTGGTTCATCACTTCTATGATGGTGGCCTTCAATGAGTCCTTTATATTATGGGGCTGTTAATTGGTATCCCACTTGACTATGCCCCAGGAATAGTACTTCAGGTGTTTCAAACCAGAAAAGTTAGGAAGTCACATATCGGAGGTAAAAATTCTGGTCCACTAACTCATGGGTCACGAGCAATATGAAAGTGAGAAGAATCCTTTTCGGACACGTACGGCCACACCTCAATCAAAGACTTGATCATCATGTCCAGCAAATCGATATAGGGAGTGGCACTGATGATCTACATAAGATAGCTCTTGTTGCTCATGAACCCAAAACTGTCGCAGACGACGTTAACTGTGGGTAACTTAGTGATATCCTGGGAAGAGCCACCTGTCTAGTCACATATTCACCTGATCACTTTCAAGAAGTTTACTATCTTCAAGTCGATAAGGTCGACGATCCTTTTCGGTTCCTGTGAATCGGTATCTGCCATTTTAATGTTTCAGTATATCTCAAAGATAATAGGAATATTTAAAACGAGGTGCATGTCGCGTAACATCGTGTTAGATACTCTTCCATTCGTCCATTAAACATGTGTGCTCAAATACCTGGGACACATTGAGCAATCTCAAACTAATATTTTAAAAAACATTTTTTTCAACATAATCTCCTTTATTGTCAAAAATATTTCAGGTAATATTTTATCTAAGAACTACGTATTAAGCTGGACTTATTGATGCACCCTCATATATATAAATAAAAGATACCTAACTTTCTAGCCTGTATTTTAACTGTATTTAACTGCGAATTATTATTTTCTATTATTTCTTACTTGAACCCCCTTCCTAACCAACCTAGGAGACCGTTGAAGTTCAAATTCTACATCCAAACGAAATTCTATGGCCAAATGGCTATCTCCTCTTACCGCTTATCACCTCATCCACTCCCCATAGCCTCTTTCTTTCTTTTCCCTCCCCCTTTTTTTCTTTTTCCCTTCTTTTTCGTTCGCCCGCGACTACTTACTGCATTAGATTCCCTTCCATCTCTACCTGTAAATTCTAGAAGACATTTTATGAAAATTTCTAAAGAACGGAAGTGGGGGATATTTGCTTCGATAACTGGATTTCTGGATAAAAATTTTTTTAGTAACACCATGATTCCCCACCTGATGAGACGTCTAAAAAAGGTTTCCCCTTTTTTGACGAAAATGTACAATTTTGTAGTGGATATGTGCATGTTCTAATGTAACAATGCATAAGATAAATGATTATTTTACTGCTCTACTTTATGTATTAAGCACTATTTTTAAATTAATGTTTTGAATGCTGTAATCCTGCTGTTCGTTTTCCTACAATTTGATATATATATATATATATATATATATATATATATATATATAATAAAAAGGCTTAAACACTAACATTCCATGGTCATAATTTATTCCATTGGAATCGTAAATACGATCCAATTCATCAGACCTACAAATTCTAAATGAAAACAGAAAAGAACAACTCCGGAAATAAAAATAGAATTTAGAGAGAGTGTAAGTATGAGAGTGTGGGACGAATGTTAGTGTTAAAGAGAGGGGTAACAGACGAGAGAAGGTGGAAGATTAAAACTTAACAGAGAGGGTTTTTTTTACTAGAGGTGAGTGGAAGGGGGAAATATGAATGTTGTCGGATGTCTAATACATTAAAGATACATTTCGTGGTGACATACACACACCATAGACGAGCTAATGTTAAAGATCAGAATAAGAGGGAGGGAGAGAAAAGGAAAGAGGAGGTGGGGGAGAGAGATGGGGCGGGGAAAACTAAAATTGAAGGACATTTACTGAAAGGGCCGCAGTGTAATTGAGAAAATTTGACAAAATTAATATCGACTACAGGTTACAAATCAAATATAAACATATAAAGAATAAATATAACGATTATCTAATCTAGCAAGGACCTATATTTTTATGTTCAAAAACACATGCGAATACACATATACACAATAACTTATACACGTATATACATACACATAGGCGTGTACCCACATGCACACATACATATACCCATGTACACACATACACATATATCCACATATCCACACAAATACACACATACACATACATACCCAGAACTTATCAGTATATTATTATCGTATATCGATATCAGGGACATGAATGTAATGGCTACAAAATTGAAATTATTCCATCCGAAATATAAAATCAATAAACAGATTAAATCCGATAGGATTAAATATTGAGCTGCAAGAGACCCATTTTTAGGAATATGGACATAGTATTAAGGCATTCTCCCAAATAATACCAAAGTGGGATGATGCTTAAATACCTAAAAATATTTATAAAAATACTGCAGACAAGTAGTTTCGGGACATTCAAATTATTTGCCCTTCTATCAAATAACACGTGCGTACAAACAAATAAGAATTAATGCAAGAACACTAATGCCAGTAAGATAACTGAATTCCATACACTTATGAGACATCGATTCAGTACAGTTCCAAGACATCGATTCAGTACAGTTCCAAGACATCGATTCAGTACAGTTCAAAGACATCACTTCAAAATTTTTCTGAGATATTGATTCACTAGAGTCCCAAGACATCAATTCGTCACAATATCGAAACATCGATTTAGTACAAATTCCAAGATATCTATTCAGTACATTTTCAAGGCATCGATTCAGTACAGTTCAAAGACATCGATTCAGTACAGTTCCGTCTCACTGATTCAGTACAATTCCAAAAAAATCGATTCAATACATTTCCGAGACATAGATTCCTTATTTTTTTTTCATTTTGTCATTTTTTCTAGGTGGGGTTCGAGTCAAGGTATTTAGACGGTCACCTCACTATAATTAACTCAATTGTCGTCTTTGACTAGCCGGGTAATGTTTCGGGTCGTTATCATGCTGAATAACCCCCGACTGAGTCATATGATTCCTCTTATATGGAAGCATAACCTTATTCAAAATTTCTATATGTAAGACTTAATGATTATTATTCTCTCAATTTGATACGACGGTTCGATATCGTTTCCAGAGACATCCTCTCATCATGAAACTACATCCTCTGAGTTTGACCTTTGATCTAATATACCTTCAACCAAGAGCCCCAAAGATATTAAACTTTGATTCATCATTCTATATGGGGGGGGGCAATTTTTTCGACCATTGATCCCTTGATGGAATCCTTGATCCCTCATCGATAAACAGAAATGTACAAAAATATCAATAATTATTTTTATTCCAAGCTCGAAATTCCTCTACCCTTTTCCTTCATTATTTTTCTCGATAAAATCACTTTAATTTTAAGTTTTGTCAATTCTTTTCTAATTTCTATTTAAACGTGTTTGTTCGAATAATAATAATAATAATAACAACAACAACAACAACAACAATGAGACAAAATGTAATATATAGGTAATAATAAACACAATAAAAATAAATTAATAGAACTTTACTAAATTGGTAAACAAAACAAATACCAATTAGATAAATTATTGAAAAGAATTTTCAATATAAAAAAGGCAGAATATGAAAAAGTCTTTTTAAATATTTGTATGAATATCCTTTCCTTATTATGGCACTAGACCAAAAAAAGTTAACCAACTAGTGAAGATTAAATTCACTATTCGAGTAATGTTCCATAAAAATAGCTTTTAAACCATTTCTTCTTTAAAGATATTAACTTGTCATCATTCAGCATTTAAGTGTTCTTGACAAGCGACCAGAGCCATGACCATTTTTTTTTCGCGCAAAATTAATTTCTTTTTTTTTCTTTTTTGCATGTAATTTGATTGAGTTCGAACCAAAATTGCCGGCTTATCCATATAAAGTTGTATTTTTAATTTCGTGTCAGTGATCACCTCATTTGTCTCATTTAGTTGAGACACAAAATTCAAACCAATGTATAATTTCTCCTGGTTGTAAATCTGTAGCAATATGCCAATTAATACTGACCCTTTTAATGACAGTTTTTAGGACTAGGCAAATCGGGTATAGGCAGGTGTTTGGAACCTCACCCATGATGCCTTCATTAAAAAAAAAAAATAAAATAAAATAAAATATTGTTATAGATAGCGGTTCGGATTGAGGAATCGGAGAACCGAGTTCGAATTCCAGTCGAATCCATTACATTCACTTATGTGCTAATACCCTTGGGAAAGGTATGTATCCTTTTCTTGTCTCCCAGCTATGGGTAAATAGCAGGACAGACCGGGTTCTATAGCCTTGGATGGCAACTGGTCTACCGCAGAAAGAAATGGCAAACTACCGCGGGAAAAATCTGCCTCGTCAGTCATGTATATCACATATGGCACATAACTGACAGACTAAACAAATCCTGTTATACTATCGTTCATTATTTGTTTTTGTACTTGTGATTTTGAATTACTTTCCATAACTCATTTGTAATTCGTCTTTTTATCTTCTTGCTCCTTTCAAACAATCGCAAAATGGTAAATGCATTATAGAGACCAAAGTCTCTGGAAAAGTTATGGTGTGCGAGATAAAAATCGCTAACCATTGCCCTAAGGCAAGTTTCTCTGATATTTATTTAACTCAGTCTGAAAAAGAATAGGAATTGAAATCAGTTGAGTACTGCATATATTAAGACGATTCCAGTTTTCTAATGAAGGAGAGTTAGCCTGTTTAGAAAATCTGCATTCAAATTATTGACTCTCTAACTCGGTTTGAACCCCGACCACCAACACTGGTGAGAAATACACAATTAACCCCGACACCAGACTTCATATCAAAAATATTAACTGTGCCTAATTAATAAGGAAGACAAATATTTTTAGTTCGGTTGAAAGCTAATTTTCTCCTTCCTGTTTGAAAAACAATTATCCTCGATTTAACATTTCAATGTCACATTACATTGTAGACTTTCCGCAAGTAAATTTATTCGTGTTTACGTAACGGTTAAGAAAAATGTCTGGATTATGACCCAATTAAGTGAGCTTTTAGATCTAGCCATGATAAAAAAAAGCTGTTACTACAGAGAGCTTGATCCTCACTGTGGCTTTCTGGCAAACGGATCTAAGGAGCAATGGTTAGACAATTACTCGTTACAATTCACACAGGATTCAACCCTGTATTAAACCAAGCTTAGTAACTCACTAAACTTAACCTCATAACTGAGACAGGTATTTTCCTTTTAGGTCATCGGTATTTGATCCCAGGTAAAATGACGAGTATATATATTCAAGGCAAGAAAGCCTTTCATATTTGGAAGATTTGTACAACACAATCTTCCTTTCTCCAATTAAAGTTTCTGAACAAATATCAAATCTCTATAATACTGGCCCGATTTCTCTGTGTGTTACGGTCACATAGCAAAAATGCCACCGCATAGCGTAATATCTTACAACGAACTAACTTGAAGATAATAATAATTTCCAATTTAGTTTAGGAATTAGTTTCGGAGTGATTTTTAATTAAGTCTAAATTAACAAAACATGTCCGTCTAAAAGAGATAACTCTAGGTGTATAAACTGTTAATCGCAGAATCGTTTCCCTTGATATGCCTCTAGCCTATGCCACCAGCCATAGTGGTATACCAGTGACACTATTTGAATAATAATTTCAGTCATAAAATACACTTGCAAGTTATTATATTACAAATTCTACAAATAGGAAGTGATTTGAGACCCTTGAACCTGGGTCTGAGAATAAACTACATCCGGCAGCAAGGCCTCTGATCGAGAGGTTTTGAGGAACATGGAACCACCTCTTAATTGCTGCCGTTCCCAGGTTCACCCTGGCTTGGGGTGGTAGCATCTGTTAGGTTCACAGCAAATAGTTAACCACCAAACTGGGATCAAAACACTATGAAAGTATAAAAATACATTTATCTCTACATATTATGATTACTTGCATTATCTGTCTATATTTCTGAGATGAGGTATTATGTACACTATTTACATTATTCGGGCTATTGTTCTCATCTTTGTTGCCATATTTATCACAACGTTTCGGCCGTTGTACGCTCTGGCCTTCTTCAGGTGGTTGGAATTTCGAACTGAACCCTTTATTTCGCTCACCGGGGTAGACTGTTTTAGTTCCACATGCCATGTTTGATGGATGTCAGTTATCAGTTATTTCCTATTAATTCCCCTCTGAAAGTTCTCCACTGCCTTAACCAGGTATTGAACTCACACTGTCACTGAATCTAACCAACGCCTTTATCAACTTAAGGACACATGGTACAGTGGAAAAAAGCGTTGGTTAGATTTAGTGACAGTGTGAGTTCAATACCTGGTTAAGGCTGTGGAGAACTTGGAGGGTGAATTACAAGGAAATAACTGACATCTATTAGACATGGCACGTGGAACTAGAACAGTCTACACAAGCGAGCGAAATAAAGGGTTCAGTTCGACATTCTAACCACCTGGAGAAGGCCGGAGCGTACAACGGCCGAAACGTTGTGATAAATATGGCAACAATGATGGGAATAATAGTCCGAATAATGTAAATAGTGATTACTTGCATTATTAATATTACTCGGACTGTTATCTTCATCTTCCTTGCCATATTCATAACGTTTCAGCCGTTGTACGCTCCGACCTTCATCAGGGGATTGGAATTTCGAATCGAACCTGGATAGATTGTTCTAGTCTCAGTTATTTCCATTTAAATCAACTCTCCAAGTTTTAGTACTCACCTCAAAACTCTTTGGGTCTGATCACTGAATCTAACCACTGGGCCATGTGTCCTTGAAGTCATCTATGTATGAATTTTTGAGACTTATAAATCTAATATCTCAGTAACCGTTATTTTACCAGTGCTCATGTTGCAATTTTTTCTGTTATAATTATTGTATTTTTTTTTTTTTACCAGAACTTATGTTGCTTTTCTCTAGCACTCCTTATTACTGGTTCCCATATTGTATTCATTTCTATGCTTGGTCGGCTCAGGAGATTTTTTGAAAACCGGCATAAATTACATCAAGTTCTTTTGAAAACGTTTTGGTGTAACTATGGTATACACGTCAATTACATTTAGAAACAAACTATATTGAAAACGCAGAGAAACTATATTACATATTAATGATAATGTTAACAGTTTATGGAAGTTGCTTGTACATTTGATTTCCCTTACAAAGTAACGCGACTTCAACTGGGCAGAGTTTTAAACTGTTAACCTTCTTCCTAAAACTGTACTAAAAAGCTACAATAAAAACTTTTGTTAAAAAAATGTTTATATATCATTTAAATTTAGTGTTTACGAATTGTGAAATGGAATTTGTAATTTGAAGCCCAAACTCTATACCAGATTTCAGTTCTTGTCGCTGCCCTTACTAAATGTTGAAACGAACGTTATAATTGCCATAAAGGCTGGTATAAACATGAAAACATGTTTTGTTCTAGCAATATCGGAAATATGGCGACTTGGAGTGAAGTAATGGTCAGGGAGCTAGTTACTTGCTGTCTTTTCTTCAATCTTCAATTAATGTGTGCAGCTGATTGACCATTAAGTAAATAACTTCTTATGAAATGAATTCATTAAGACACAAATGTTACTAAGAAAAACACTCTTCTTTTGGATGGATCATTTAAATCTGAAAAATTAATTTAGTGTATTATAACTTAAACCTTCGAAAAAATGTACTAACTGACCCTAACAGAGATGTCACTTCGTGCAATCTGACAAGGAAGATGGTCCTCTTGTTCGTTGATACAGATGTAATGAATTTATTGTTAAAATTAAGAAATAGAATCTTTTAAACCAGAAGGCACTATTAGCAATGATAGAAATTGTATTTAAGTAAAAATGACGATATAATGATCATCTGGCATGATGTTCGTATGCAAATGAAGTGCAGTAGTGTACTGTAATTGTGTATTGTAATGTATATATATATATATATTCGTGTGTATGTGTGTGTGTGTAAAATTTAAGATAGAGTATATCATTAAAAGGACAATATGAATAAAGAAAAAAAGAAAACTTATCATAGCTGACGCGTTTCATCCTCTGACGATTTGTCTTGATAAAGTCCTTCAGAAGACGAAAGGCGTCGGCTAGGATAACTTTTCCTTTTGTCTTTATTCATATGTATATATTAGTAGAATATAGATAAAAGAATAATAAAAAGATAAAAGAATGGAAACAACAAAAACAAAAGAAACTTTACTGATATCTTTCCTCCAATAAAGTAGATATCGAAACAGTGAAAAAGAGAAAAAAAACTTATCCTCTAAAGAGCAACTTATTAATTTCGTTCCTTATTCTAGACAATTAATAGTCAAATTCCGAATCATTATATATACATTTTGGGAAAACAGCGTAATACCTGTTGTTTTCTAAAACGAACTCAACATGACCATTGACAACATGCGTACTTCAATTAATTCTCATCAGGCCTTGACTTGGAATAAGGTTCCATAAATATCAAACAAACAAGTCCATCCTCTGCGTATTCATCATTATTTTTCTTTCTTTTTTTTTCCTTTTCTTTATGGCCCTTTTTCCACTTTGTTTCTCTAAATACTTTAATTCATTTGTTGTTTTTTTCCAGTCTTCGTGTATTTTTATTCTAACACAATTGCGTTCTTCTTAGAAGTGTTAGGAAGAAATGCTGATCACTTCTTTCTCGTCTTAAGGGGATATGATCAAAAGTTGGCGCAACTGATGAATGCTTATTATGTGTGATACAGTGCTTTGTCCAAATTCTACTTAATTGGTTTTAATGGCGGCACTGTAATGTCTATTGAAACGATGCTTTCACTGCATGTCGAAGACAATGGCCATCTCCAGGTATATTCTAGCTTCAGTACCTTATTCTACAAGATATTACGCAATACTAAAATTTTTTTTTTTTCATAAATCAAGGAAAATTTATTAAAACAAAACAAGTTCAGTTGACCACTGGTGACAATTCCAGAACAACGTAACTATAAACAATTTTTTTCTATCCTCTGCCAGCCGCAATGATGGAGAAAGCATTACTTCGAACCATGGCCAGTGAGACACGCTGCAAGAGCCACTCCGTTTCACGAGGTTCGTCCCTTAATCTAGACGCCATTACACCAATCCTCCGAAGGAACGCCATCAAACGAGGGCCAATAACCTCTGAAGTCTTCACTGCCACAGGAGTAAAAAAAAAATCTATCAACAAGAGAAGAATATTTAACTATTTTTTTCATCTCTGCGTCCCGGGCGACGGATCCTGGCTCAACCGCGGACCTGATCAAATTACCGACCGAAAATGTATCCACACAGGTCGCATCCCAAATCAACGACTTCCCCATTTTAAAAGGGAAAATGGTAATGCCATCCGACCGCTTTCCATCACCGCGGTTGAGGACTACGGGTTCGATTTGGGAAGGGAACCCAGCTGCATCCAAACCTTGTGGATAGCGGCCGGCACTACGACGACAGGAGAGAGGATGCAAACCAAACTCATCGATGGAAGCTCCACATCTGCATCTGTGACGCTCCCATAATTTGAGTCCAAGACGGACCCCTACTCCGACTCGAGTGCACTCATCATCTAGAAGGGTACCGGTAAATGAAGAGGGCACTGCGTTACACTAACCTATAATAATCTTACTGTCTCAAATGCACTTGAACACTGTGATAAACTTGGACCAATACGATACATTTGAACACTGATAACTGTCATTGCTTGTGTTTCGAAGGTAAAACTCTTATTGGACAAGAGTCATCAGAAAGGTCAAAGTTGGTGTCAAGTAGATGAGCTTATCATCTACACTGCGTGACGAATTATTAACCTTAGAACACTAACCATGGGTATATAGTACCCAGCGCAAATTTTCCTATTTTTAATTACAATTTTCAGTACCTATTAATGTTAACTCAAAATACAAAGTTTGAAGTGACGGCATGTAAAATATTTCAAATAAAGATTTATATTTAATATTTTTTTTTATATTTTCAAAATCGGATAGGATATACTCATGGTTAGTAGTGATGTAACTTTAACTGATGGTTAATGTTCTAAGGTTAACGAAGTGAGAATTTTCCATTTTGTTCAAAAACTAAAAGTTGAAATTTAACGAAATTTTCACAGAATGATGACAACAGTTATATGTGGATACATTGTAAAAAGTTCCGCAAAAATATACAGAAACTATAGCCATTTACATAATTTACTTAAATTATGACTGTTCCAAATTATTAATGAGGTATAATTAAAACTCATGTAAACAAGAAAATAACGCTTTAATTGCTTCATATACAGATTGTTATGGCTACATGCAGTAACCGACATGAAATAAATAGAAATCAACAAGTACACAGAGTTAAAAAACAAAACAAAAAACAATAATAGTGCAGCTGATAAATAAAGGATATGTGATCCTCTTCTTGAAATGACATGGATAAGGCACTGGTCTATGGAACATGTCAATTTATGGATCTCCCTTAGTGTAATTCCACGTGATACATTCACTATTGCCTGCCACAAGTCCCCCTTGCTTCTAAATTGGCGTCCATTCTTGTAAACCCGTCACTTCAGAATAGCCCACAAGTTTTCGATTGGGTTTAACTCTGGAGAATTGTCCGGACAGTTCATTTTCCAAGGTCCACAGAAACTTAATTGTTACAGGTACTCCGTAGTTTTATGCGCTGCATGCGAGGGAGCATTATCTTGCATAAATATGATAGTTCTCCTGATCGTGATCCTTTGATTTTTAACCAAGGTTCAAGGTGTTCTCTCAGGAAGGCTACAGTCATTTTAATACCGTCAGGAACTTTCCACGGACCAACTATTTTACCTCCAATGATACCAGTCCAATTCATAATATCTCCTCCTCCTTGTTTGTGTCTCAAGTATTGATGATGGTGTCGTCTGTTTACAACCCTAACCTTTGCTCCAACCGTCAAGGTCATCAATGGTAGCACGAGATTCATCTGTGATCAAAACCGAGAAGTCAAACTTCATGTTAACTTCTGTCTATTTCAGACACTTTTGTACGTATTTTGTCAATGGAGGCGTTGTCACTGCTCTCAATGATTTCTCGACCTTTTTCAGAAGACAACATCGAGTTGTTCTGTACACAGATGGTTCTCCGATGCGCCTGAAAAGTTCTCTGCTGGTAAGGCCTGGGTTATTTACAGCTACACGTTTAATTCGCGACAGAGAACTTTGGGAAACAACCCTCGATTGACTCTTATCGGTCCTCTTACGTACCTTCGTAGGAGCTGCCACAAACCTTTTCACACATTGGTAATATCTTCCAATCATTTTAGATATTTCTAATGTTGTTTTGCCTTTTGCAAGTTCAGATGTTATAACAGATTTTCTCAGAAGCAGTTAAGTTACAATTGCGATCCATAATTGCACAATTAGCAAGTCACTCGTTAATAATTTGGAACACTGAAGTGTCGTGTTTACTCATGCAAATGGCTGCGGTTTGTTTACACTTGCGCAGAACCTTACAGTTTTTACGCAGTCCGCGCATATAACTGTTTCCATCATTCTGTGAAAATTTCGTTAAATTCCAATGTGTAGTATTTGGACAAAATGGAAAATTGTCACCTCGTTAATAATTTGTTACACAGTGTATATACAGCTGTTCCCTCATCTGTCTCGGCGCTACTGGCTTCTGACATTGTATAGACCTCCTCCTATGATAGCTGAATGAGATTTTGACCTGCTTGTCACAATGGGTGGGACAAAATCAGTGCCATTGAAAATGTTTCTGTCATAAACTATTACTGAAACTTTGAAACCCATTAGTGATATTTGCCTGAACCACAGCTCGAGGTCAGCAGTCCTACTCATCGGAAGTGGGGGTCATATAGTGTCATTGACTTGCCAAGATTTTTTGTCCTCTGTGTTTCTGACGGGGGTGCTTTTCTTCAGTAGGCCAAACACAATTCGGTTAAATAAATGCAGTTTATTAGAACAAAGAACAGCGTATAGGTGAAGAGGACAACATTTCATTTCGTACAGCGTTTCATCGGGCAAAGGTTGTCAAGTAGAATGGCTTAATGAATTCTAGAAAGACTTTTTTCGTCATCTGTCCAGACGGGTTAGCCCCACAAATGCACAGCCAACTAGTTCATTCCGTTTAAAGCGATTTCTAAACATCTTTCTGGGCAGTGATGTGCAAAGGTTTGGTGAAGTTTGGCAATTCTCAGAGACAACTCCTTGATTGTATTCCCTTAAAACTCAAATAGGGGGTGTATAGTGTCTAGTACTGAGAAATGTGAAAATGGAAGACATTTTAAACACTTTATTAAAATTAAATATAAACTAAATTTTAATTTCGTTCTTTGATTGGATGCCCGCCCGATACAGACTCATCCCCACCCCCACCGTTCTCTACGCTACCGAGCAATATCAGGATAGAATGAACCACAGTACAAAAGGACTGTTAAAAAAAACTGTTATTAATACGCCACGCTTAACAGAAATAACAGATTCATTTTGTTTCCTTCTTTTCATTACAACAACACTCCAAGGTTTCCAAACAGTTATTCCACCAATTTCATCACTGTTTCATATATTAGCTACGTAAAACTTATTGTGGTTAGTTATTTCACTAAATTTAGCGAAGAGATTAGGAATGTTGGTTGAGCTGAAACGTATTAACACGAGACAAACCTGTGGGCTCAGGCACACATATCGATAAAATTAGATGACGTTTGATGAAAGCGGCAAACCAGTCTGAACTTGCACATCCGTTTTACTCCCATTACCAAGGGGTTTCAATCAAAACATTTTGACATGTTGAAGGGCGAGGATCCTTATTTCTTTTGCTGATAAGCCAGAATATATTTTTGATGCTTTAAAAAAAGTGTGTATTTCTCAAATTCTTCCTTTTGTTTTTTGTTTTGACATAACCAATAATGATACCTCTACACGTTTTTCTTCTTTTGAACATATATTTCCTAAGCGGGTTAAAAGGTATCATAGTTTCACCATCTGATATTTCTGCTTTCATACACTTGTTCTCCAGCACTTACGTCACTTGGTGCATGTTGACTATGGGAGGTTTTTTTTTTCTTTTATAGATTCCAATCATGTTTTAAAGTTCTGAAAAAGAATATATAGCGCAAGTTGCCAATCGTAAATCCGTTGCCCATTGATACATAAGGCCTGTAGTTATTAACTATATGTATTCACTTAACAAGCTTGGAAAGACAGAACCCTAGACAAGCTTGGAAAGACAGAACCCTAGACAAGCTTGGAAAGACAGAACCCTAGACAAGCTTGGAAAGACAGAACCCTAGACAAGCTTGGAAAGACAGAACCCTAGATGCCAATTATAAATGACATTTGTATGATTTGTATGATTTTGTGGGTAAGAAGTACTTCAGATATTGTTTTAAAATGGCGTGTAAGTTTCATAAAAGTGGCGCATCAGATGATACCGAGTTCAGTGCTAATTTTGTTAATGTAAATACTATTAACCTAAATGAGAATAGGTATGGCTTCATCTGAAAGAATATTAAAACCATGCTTATTTGAAGGTTCAAAACTTTTTGCTACTGTTAACAATATTTTGGTTAAAGTCATTAAATTTTGTTTAGAATGAATAAACCAATGAAATTTGTGTTTATAAATCTATGACTTTTATAGCAATGCAAAGATCAAATCAGCCTCTTTAAAACTCAGAAATAATTGCTGCGTTATCGTCAAAGGCATAAAGATAAACTCCAGTTTCACCGGCAGTTCTGACCCACAATAGGTACATTTAACTTATGCATATTAAACTCTTACGCTATTTCTATATTTTATTATTTTTTGTACTGAGATAAGTGGATACAATCAGTGGGGCTCGTTTATACAGCAAACCAAGACACCCCACTTTCAATGTGCTAACTAGCAACAAACATTTAGTCTTATTTTCATTCTAAGTTATCACAGAAGCTGCTTGAAATATATATATATATATATATATATATATATATATATATATATATATATATATATATATATGGGGAGTTTGATGCTCACTTGGTGCCCTGTAGTTTTCGGCCTTGTGTCATATTCAGGCTACGCTTAAAAATCACTACATATATATGTGCGTATGTGTGTGTGTGCGTGCGTGTGCGTGTGCATAAAGCTTCATGCGACTAGTATGGAACATCAATTTTTGAAGTTGTGTGTGCAGTGAATAGATAAATAAAAGTTCAAATGACTTA
Organism: Acanthosepion pharaonis; assembly: GCA_903632075.3. Taxonomy (NCBI): domain Eukaryota; kingdom Metazoa; phylum Mollusca; class Cephalopoda; order Sepiida; family Sepiidae; genus Acanthosepion; species Acanthosepion pharaonis. Next base: position 1,412,821 of record CAHIKZ030004892.1, on the reverse strand, counting down.
TCTTCCGACTTGAAGTTCCGCAAAGATACTGCTCCTCAGATGAAGATGCAGCTATTGAATTCGTTATGTCTTATCGTATAATACAGGGTGCAGTGAGTAAATTGTCGCCATTTTATGTTTTTCATTTCTTTATTTGTTTCGTTTAATTAAGTTGTTTGTTATTTTGTCGACTGCATAGTAGGGTCAGGTGGACACCGTCTCTGAGAAAAAGAGCACCATGATGCAATTCACTCCGCCAGAAATTTGAAAACGGCATGCTATACTCCTTGTCATTCGCACCGGAAACTCCACAACGAAAATTCCAGAGAGTTTGGGTGTCAATCTGAGGACAAAGCACAGGATTCGGAAAGAGTTGGATGAGTCTAATAGAAGTTACGGCAGCTCGGAAAACTCACTCTGATCGTTCTCACAAGAAAAGAACTCCCGAATTTGTTACTGAGGGACTCAGACTCAACACGGAAACCTACATTAAGTACCTTGAGGAGGTATTGCTGCCCTGGGTCAAGGGGCTGACTGCTGGAAGATCTTATGTCTGGCAATAGGACTCTGCCTGTTAGACAATTTCTGTGACCACAACACCCCTTACATTTGGACACCTTACTCCTTGGACTGCAACACCCTTGCTTATTATGTGTGGGACGCAGTTGAGTGAGAGATCAACAAAACTCCTTGTAACACCAAAGATGAAATGAAGACAAGGATTATGGCAGCATTCACCAACTTAATAAAGGAGACCATCAAGAAGAGTTGCAGGAGATTCCGAAGTCGTCTGGAGGCCGTAGCTGAAGCCAATAACGATTTTATTGAATAAATTTACTCTTTAATATTTCAAGATATGTTTGTGTAATTTTGGTAAATATATCTGTTAAAATGAGATGTCAGTGTTATTTTCATTTTTGCGTAATTTAGACGAAAATATATCCATCCCACCCTGTATATAATATATCATAAATGCGATATCTGTTAATGGATTCAATAGATTATATTATCCTGACGAGCGGAACTGTCTCTGCGAAAAGGAAGATGCAGTTTTATTAATCTAGTCACCATTGTTACACGACATTTTATAATGTTGAACATTTCATTTGCAAAGATGTGTCCTCTTTGAACGTGTTAGCCTCCAGTAATTTACTAATCGAGGTGTTTTGTTAGGCGCAACTGATCTTTCACATACATTCATAATTACAAAGAGAATTATTTTAAAATAAATAATTCTTCACAGTTTCTGAGCTTTGCTTAATTTTGTGTTAAACCATGGGAATTATATCCATTCGGTGTGAAACAGGAAATGCGAACGGAAGCAGCCACTGGAAAGAAAGACAGAAAGAAGCGTGCTTTCTTTATTTGAACTGCATATATATCTTCAAAACAAAGATCTCTCACTGAAAATTCATGTTTGTACTTTCCTGCCACTCACATGTCACAACATTGTTGACGATCGTTTACAATAACAAGAAGCTTTCATTTTGATATTTACTCTGCACTAAAATTGAGGCCTAAAGGTTTGAAAAAAGATTTTTTTGAAAAGAGGCATCAGATCTTGTTGAACTTTCGACATTTTATTACATTTGCAACTTTCGACGTTATTTTTTATTTACTTTTATTTTTATTTATTTACTTTTAAAAAGAAATGTGAAATAAAGAGACAAAATCAACATTCACCAGTCGAGAAGATTTACAAATTCTAGACACACTCATTGTAAACTTTCCGCATTCATTTGAAGAGGACAAGTCGAATAAGAGAATATTTTGTTTTTAACATAATTCATTTTTATTTTACATTTATATCTGAATATTTTATCGTTTTCTTGAACTTTTTCCAGATGTAATCTTTTGTGGCCTGATTTTAAAATGCAAATATGCCCTCTAAGTTTAATACTTTTTATTTATTAATTTTGCAAGAGGTGCCATACTGAATGGCACAACATAAATATGTTAACGAGCATTTTAGAAGAAATGTCAGACAAAAAAATTGTGTATCTTCTTTTTCTTACGTTAATGTTAGTGCCTTAAATAATGCGTGTTCTCCCACAAGATGTTTTTGGGATACCATTATGAGCTTGGCATAAAGTTTGTTGAATTTAATGTGCCGAATACATATAATGCATAATGAAAACGAAGAATTTTTTAAATGTTATCTGTGTATATGTATTTTTCTTTCGATGTTTAATTTTCCCACTGATCATTCGTAAACAAGAAATAAAGAGATTAAGAACTTGATTCTCTGTCTTTTAGATAACCATTGAGCGTAGGAAGTTGCGGAGAGTCATAATCAACGTTGCTGAAAATTGCAAGACCTCCTAGACAGGGTAGTAAATGAAATTAAGAAGAACTAACATTCAATTGTAAGAAGACAGAAGGATGGTCGTCAACAAAAGGAAGAACTCAAGATGTGAGCTATGAATTGGAAATGTCGAAAATCAAAGGAAATACAGAGATTTAAATATCTGGGATGAAGGTAAATGAATTCAAAATGTGCATTGGAATAACAAAAGCTAAACAAAGTATTAAGAGACAGGAAAATTTCGTTAGAAATAAAAGAAAAAAGTGTGAAACTGTTAATCATCCTTAATGGTTGTGAATGCTGGACAATTTCCTCACAGATGAAAAGGATACTTGAAGTAACAGAGATGTTCTACAGAAAGATGCTGAGAATACCACAGAAAAAAATTAGTGAACAATGGGGATGTTTTAAAACAAATGGAAACAAAAAGGATAGTCAGAAAGAAACAGTTGAAACTTCTGCGATACATAATGAGGAAGAAATGCTTGGAGAATTTGACACTCATATGACAGAGTGATGGCAAGAGGGAAAACAGCGAGTAACCTACCTAACGGACTTATGACAGAACTACAAGAGAGCCATAATTACCCCCCCCACACACACACACCCTGTAGAGACACAGCACATAAAAGAAGAAGAACTACATGCCAGGCTACGGACTTATTATTCCAGCTTCGGATGAAAAATTATAACGAAGAAAAATTATACTTTGAAAAGTATCATTATAATTTCCGGTTCAGTCAGATTTGTGAACACGTCACGAGTTGTTTTTATTGTTTTAGATGCACCACATGTACTGTAGCTATAGCAGCAGTAGTGTGGCTAGGGTAGGATATCCTGAGAAAGCCCATACTTCTTCAGGACGATTTTGAATTCAGAGTTTCCCTTCTCGCAGACGTGTTGTCACCACAAAGCTCTGCTATTTAACCCATAGGTTGGAGGGAAGAAAGATAGATTCATATCTTTCTCATTGGTGCTTACGCGAAAGTGAACTTAATGATCTCGGTGGGAATTCGAACTCGGATCATTGATTTCTGCATGTCTTTAATCGCTGCACTACTTGTGAATTTTGTTTTACTTTAGAGAGAAAACTAATTCTCTGTTAAAATAAAAACATCGAACTCTCTGTGGATCAGTTTTAATAATTATTAGGTTGGTGCAAAAATAATGTCGTTTTTTGACGTTCAACTTCAAAAGATCATAACTCCTTTCATAATAAACTTTATTAATCGAAATAAGAACCATCAAAATCGACACATTTTTGCCAACGAGAAACAAGTTTATTTATCCCATTAGCATAGAAATCCAGAGTTCTGGAAGCGATGAAGTCATTGAAGGCCGATTCGGCATCATTTCGGCTTTTGAAGCATTTTTCGCGCAGGAAGTTGTCGAGATGCTTGAAAAAGTGATAATCGGTGGGCGAGAGGTCCGGTGAATATGGCGGATGAGGCAGAGTCTCGTAGCCCAATTCATTCAGCTTCTGCAGGGTCAGTTGTTGAGCAAGCGTTGTCATGGAGGAGAATTAGTCCCTTCATATTGACCAATCTCGGGCACATACGTTGGAGCTTCTGGTGCATTTCTTCAATTTGTCGGCAGTACTTCTGCGCCGTAATCGTTTCGCCCGGATTCAAGAAGCTGTGATAGATGAGATCGGCTGCAGACCACCAAACAGTCGCCATAACCTTTTTTTTTGGTAAAATTTCGGCTTCGGGAAATGTTGTGGAGCTTCTCCGGCCTCCAACCACTGTGCCGAACGTCGCCGGTTGTCGTAGAGGATCCACTTCTCATCACACGTCACAATCCGCTCGAGAAATGGGTCGTTTTTGTTGCGCAGAAGGAGCGTAGAAGACACCTCAAAACAACGATTTTTTTTATTATCTTTCAATTCATGCGGCAAACATTTTTTTGACTTCCCTATTTGCTTTAAATGGCGAACGACTGTTGAGTGGTCGACCTCGTGTTCAACAGCAACTTCTCGGGTGGTTTTGCGAGGATCGGCTTCAATTAAGGCTTTCAAATGTTCGTTATCAACTGCAGTCGGCCGGACGCGACCGTCTTCATCTTCGAGGCTCTCGTCACCATTGCGAAATTTCTTGAACCACCGTTGTGCCACACGTTCGTTAGTGGTTCCTGGGCCAAACGCATCATTGATATCACGAGCTGTCTCGGCAGCTTTTCGGCCTAGTTTGAACTGGAACAAGAAAATCGTGCGGATTTGAATTTTGTCCATGCTGTCAAAAAGCCTGCAAAAAAATGAATGAAGAGATTGAGAACGGTAACGAATGACATGATTCGATAGAGCGAAAAACGCGCTTCAAAATGATATATAACATGGCTATATATACCAAAGAATTAATTCAGAAATCATATATAAAAGTAACATATGTGAGAAAACGACATTATTTTTGCACCAACCTAATAATATTACTAGGATCCACCCGGATTATATATCAACGGATCGATTACCTGTACTATATATATATATATATATATATATATATATATACTTTTTTTTATATCGTAACAGACCGCCTTCATCTAAAGCAGTGGTTCTCATCCATTTTTTACCCATGGACCACTTTTACTCTTTATTTTTGGGGAGAGTGAAGTCCCATAACCATTCGACGAAAAAAAGCTTATTTTATTATTTACAAATAGATAAATTTAAGAATTGTATTATAGAAATAGTAAATGTATATGCTTTATTTTGAAGTAAAACTAATTTAATGAAAATCAACTTGTTATTTAACAACTAAATTCTATGGAATATTTATGTACACTAGTAAAATAACTCATAATAAACCATTTTATAATGGACACCCTGTGGACTGAGTAATGTTACATGGACCCCACTAAGATTCATATGAACTCCAATTGAGTACCACTGATCTAAAATAATCGTTTACACGCTAATATCGTATAGTGTTCTATTTTAAACGATGATTTCCTGCCAAAACTTAGTGAATATTAATAAATCAATTAAAATCTTGTTTCTCTCTTTCTAAAAATGCCTGTTGTATAGTGTGTCTTCTCGGGATAAAGTTCTCAGCTTACATGAAGTAGAAAGATTATATTGAATCCCTTGCTAGGTCAGCTGCTAAGAAAGTTGGTTTACTTTGTCGAGCGAGACGTTTCTCAACCCCCCCCCCCCCACTTGTAATCTATCTTACATATCTACCATTAGTGGCTTTACTGCCTTGCATGGGTTGATACCGATTAAAAAAGAATATGATTTAATGATTGTAAAAACGTTGCATTTAACGTACCAATCTCTTAATCATCTTAATTTCGCCCATATGAATTATAGCTGCTTGTTGCTACATTTCTACCTCAACGTACCATTCTTTGCTGAACTCCACTGTCTGAGTTGCTGGGTTTTATCAGTATTTACATTGCTGCTTATTTAGTTTGACATGTTTTTTTAATCATATCACCCCAAACAAGGTGATAATGCCACTAAGACGCAAGGGGGTTATTAGGAATGAAATAGAGAGATAAGACTTTAGTGAGAAGTGAGGAGAAAGGAAAATAAAAGAACAAACTTCTAGAAAACATAAAATGGCGATTGGGTTTGTATTTAGGCGACAAGTGCTAGAAAAAAAAACTGTTAGAATATAACATATGATTGCATCTAACTAGTTCAACAGTAAAACAGTGAGAACTAATTTCCAATCTCGTAGCACACTTAAATTCATGCTATCGGGACACTAAGTAGGAAAGTTCATCACGACAATTGCCATGAAATTATTTGTAGAAAATACAGATGGAAACCACGTCACATCAGTGAGAAAGTGACTGAAATCGAGATGTCAGGTCAGGATTGATTACATTACAGGCACAAGAATCTCAAGATATAGAGTAGTCTTAAAAGTAATGTCTTTTTATTTTAAATTTCTTATTTGCTTTTGGACTACTTACTGCGATTAGAATGTTCCTTTTTCATGAAGGAAATGTTTTAGACACTTTTTCTTCTAACAAAATTGTATAATTCAAAATTTCAGAAACAGAGAAGATTTTCAGTATCCCACTCATTATCAGAATAAGGGATTGATCTGAACTTTTACAAAAGGCCAAATAGAAAAAAATGAAAAGATATCATTGCTCCAATGGGGAAAAATGTCTGCTTTGAAAGGCGGTATTTAAAAAAATTCTTATTCATGGGATCATTCTTATCATTTGTGCCAATGGAAAACATCCAACTCCATAAACCAATTCAATAGGTATCTGTAAATAAAAAATTATCCGCAAATTATTCTATTTTAAAACAGACATTTTTATTGATCAGAAAGAAAGACTGAGCCTCGTAAATTAAACTCTACCCAAAGATAGATGATTAAATTTATATATCAAGATCTTTGGGGTGGAGATAATTGTCCGTTTAGTCACACTGTATCAACGGAAATACTAATATGTCGGCAACATACGGCGATGATGATCCAGTTATTATGGGTGATTTCATTTGCCCGATTCGAATTTAACAATGCGGAAAATTAAGCGAAAACCATTAAAACAAAGCGAAAATTCAAATTTGAATCCGCGTGTGTATGTGTCCGTGAACGTATGTGTGTGTATTTTGGCAGCAATCCCTCTCTAATATACGTTTCGTTGAAAATAACTGACAAGTTGCATCTGTTAGGTTTTTATTGTGTTTATATATATATATATATATATATATATATATATATATATATATATATAGATTACTAGACTCGTTTTCGAAAAAACCCTCGAATTTTTGATTTGCTAATAATCAAATCAATCTCGAGGGAAAAAGGTTTTAAAAAAAAAGAGCTACAAACATGAACTTCTGTCGACAAAAAATCGCACAGATGCAGGTCTGAAGCCCAAAGAAAAAAACCCGATACGAGTAAACAACTAACAAAAGAGCTCAATACAACCGTAGAGCAGACCTAGATACACCTAGTGAGCCAGACAAACCTACCTAGGTTTCACTAAACGGATCGTCAAACTTTCCCTGACGATCCGTTTAGGTGAAACCTAGGTAGGTTTGTCTGGCTCACTAGGTGTATCTATATATATATATATATATATATATATATATATATATATATATATATATCGAAAGTGCTGTATTGTTTCTTAGAGCTACATATGATAAAATACAGTTTAAGGTAGGCTATATTTATGGGTTAAAGTGCTCAATATCAGGGATAGAGCATACATATATAAATATAAAAGTGGACATTGGAGTCAACGCCCAGCGGCGACAGTCTGTTTCATGCTTAAACGCAATCTTCATGGTCTGAAATTGTAGTTAAGCATGTAACAGACTGTCACTGCTGGGTGTTTACCACAATGCCCACTTTTATATTTATATATGCTATAATCCTGACAATGAGTATTTTAAGCCTTAAATATAGCATGCCTTAAACTATATTTTTATCATATTTAGCTCCTGATAAATAGTAGCGCACTTTCGCTACAGTGTTCAAAATTTATTTCTTTTTACTAGAAATTATATAAAAACCAATATAAATTAAATTTATTTAATTATTTCACAAAAAAAAGCATCAATTTCATTTTCGACGACTTCAGTCCAACGTGGATGAACATTTTCGATTTCACATTTAAAGAAATCTGGCATTTTCCCCGAAAAACATTTTGAAAGACTGTTTTCAACTCTTCTGAGTATTCTGTCAGTAATGAATTGAATTGTTCTAGCGATTGAAACAAATGAAAATCTGTAGGTGTTAAATCTGGTGAATCGAAGCACTTGTCATTCTAACGATATTATTTTTTCTTGTTTTTTTTTTTTTTTTTTTTTGTTTTTTTGCTGAGTGTTTTCATGTATTATCAAAAAAAATAAAAAACAACAGCTTTTCTGTTTACCGAAATAGAAGACTTTCTACGTCTTGGTTCATTTAAGCGTTCAAGTTGTTGGTAATAAATAGCAGAAATAGTCCTTCCTTGTTTCATATCTCGTAATGGACAACACCTTCCACATTCCATCAACACATAAAGCAAGGACTTCAGTGGATGGAATCCTAGTTTTGGTGTTGGCACTGGTTTCTATTTTATGATAAGCACTTTTTCGTTTTCCTGTTGACATGCAAAACCCATTTTTCATTACTTATAACAATGTGATGCCAAATTTATAATTATAAAGACAAATAAGAAGACGAGACTAAAACACTCAGGCGTAAAATTATTGCTTATTCACCTCTGAACTTCATCAATTAATATCACCCTGAAGGTGTGTGATCTGAGGGCTTTCTCCGGAAGTAGATCTCCTTCTCACGAGGACGTGAGGGACTCCGTCGTTTCCCTCTTGGCTGGGGTATTTATATAGCTTCCTGTCATCCGGTTGTCCAGCGTGGGCACAACCTAAGCTCAACTAGGTCGACCACATGTTGAGGGAAGCGACTGAGTTTATGAGTTTATCTTCCTGATCAACCATCCGATGTGTCTAGCTCTTCTCATATTCTGCGGTGATACTGCTTGCAAATAAAGCATACACACACACATATATATATATATATTAAGACATTTTTACGTTTATACATTCTTTTTATAGATACAAATATTTAAGTAAATGCTCTGTTTATAATAAACAGTATTAAACATTTGCCGGCCTGAATGTCCGAGAAATTTTCACAGAAAACAGGATTCGAACCTGTATCCTATACAGAAGCGTCATTTAACTTGACGTGCCTTTACCGATTTTGCCACAGAGGACCGTTCGGTTGGCAAGGTCGAATTTACTCTATTTAAACTTCAATCATCCATGAATCTCTCACGTACATTCATATCTGCACATGGCGTATCAAATGTAAACAAATGACATCACACATTATGAAATGGACGAAGTCCGACAATTATTTTAAGACATTTTTATGTTTATACATTCTTTTTATAGATACAAATATTTAAGTAAATGCTCAGTATTAAACAACATTTACCGGCCTGAATGTCCGAGAAATTTTCACAGAAAATATTCGTCTGTATCCTATACAGAACCGTCATTTAGCTTGACGTGCCTTTAACGATTTGGCCACAGAGGAGCGTTCGGTTAGCAAGGTCGAATTTACTGTATTTAAACTCCAATCAATATATATATATATATATATATATATAAAGTATAGGATTGGTGTACACGCAATAAATTCCAATAACCAAAAAATACTATTCTTAAAAAGTGCTCAATACAGAGAAAATTATAACATATATATGTTATAAAATCACTACAAAAATAGCCATTTTGTTTCAACACTTCTTGTGTCTTATCAAGTGATGGTCATTCAATTCATGGGTATCGAAAACATTAAACTAGAAAATAGAGTAGCTTGCTAAATATTACTCTATATTAAACTCCCGATAATTTATCTGTGGGCAAAACAGACCATCTAAACTGCAGAGGCAAACCGATTAAACTGGCATAAGTAATCAGAAAATGTAGGTCAAATTATTGTCAAACTTCTAACGAAATCTTGTGAAAAAACAGGTTTCTTATCCTATTTAGCATCAAAGTTGATTGTTAATAGCCTGACTTTTTACATGGGTAACATTGAATGTCACGAGTGTCGTCAACTATTAGGGTAGTAAAAGTGCCACATGTAGTGCAGCCATAACAGCAGTGGTGTGTCTAGGGTAAGATAGCCTAATAAATTCAATCACTCTTCAGATTAAGTTTGAATGCAGACTTTTCCTTCTCCTAGACTGGATGCCACCTCAAGTCATGACAACCCAGCCAGCCCTGTTATTTAATCCATAGCTGAAGGCTATTCGTGCGAAAATGAACGCAACGAACACAGATCACCGATTTCTCTTTCTCAGTCCTTTAAGGTTAAATTCTCTGCACGTCATAAATAAAACTTTGATGCTACAATTAGAAATTCCTTGAAAGGTTCAAATGAAGCAGGTCAATACTTATGTTAGAAACTTTTTTACGCTATTATTCACAAAAATCAAAGCCCAAAAGCCACTTAAGATAGAGGATTACTGAATGAGGTTGTTGTATAAGTGTAATAGGTGAAGTAAGACGTGCTGATTACGAGGATATGTAGTAGGAAAAAAAAACGATTGACCCTAGACTTGTGGAGGTGAAGATTGTAGCGACCGGGAAAGCAATTTCTCAGGAGTTAGTTTCACAAACTTTAGGAAGAACCTAAGTTGAACTTGCCAGTGGAATACGGAGGGAATGGAGTTGATTCAGCCCTGTGTACGTGGCATGGTGAGTCCTAGCTGCAAGGGTTTGAGTTGATGGCACTAAGAAAATCAGTGTTCTTTTGTGTTTCGCGGAATTAAATTCGAATTAATATGTGACAATTATTATACCTATATATATAGGATGCCCCCGAGAAATTAATTCGGTTGAGCACTTTGGAGAGAAAGCGCGATTTTGTAAACAGTGACTACTACTGCTGATAATGCAAGACTTTCCTAACGGATTGAGTTCTCTCGGTTACTGCCGTGTTTATTTAAAAACAAATACGCAAAAAATTCAACATCCTCTCTAGAATCTTCGACTGATGCCAAATCAACCAGGTTTCGATCCCGGCTTGAAGCGATCGGATATCTACCCACACTGATGAGCTGTGATACAGCAAAACAGTCTGTCTGTGGATAACGTTATATATATATATATACATATATATATATATATATATATATATATACATAGAGAGAGAGAGAGAGAAAATTATTTTTATCATGTTAAACGTTATTTTTAGTGAATACTCATATTTGAGTAGATGGTCTGTTTATTTAATAAACAGTATATTTATTTATTTTTGTCTACCGGCCTGAATATTCTAGGGCGGTATATGAAAATAAATATACTGTTTAATAGATAAACGGAGTGTCTACATAAATATGAGTATCCACTAAAAAAATTTTTAAAGTGATAAAAAATCTGTTGGATTAATAAATAATAAATCCATCACACACACATATATACGAGTGTAAATCAAAGAGTAAAGACAATATCCATACAACATCTTTAATTCCGCTGATGAAGAACACATGCATATGCCATTTTCGTTATACTGTACAGCGATGCATTTCTGGTATCATTATACGAGCTTCTCGTTCCTTCCGAAAAAGAATTTTTTCGGTTGCACACGAAGGCACGTCTGCACCTCTTGTATATTTTAGTATCCAACGAGCACAAATTTTACGCTACCCCAAGTCATCATGAACCATGGCTTGTCCAGACTGATGCCCACAAATGTGTGGTCCACTTTTCTTCTTTTTTTTTTTTTTTACTTATGTGGAATCCGCACATAAGTAAATAACAACACCAAATCATTTTCATTGGTTTATTCGCAAATGTGTTTGTGTGATGTTGACTAATAACTGATTTGACCGCTTATAACTGCACCTGATCTATCAAAACGTATTGATAATTCTCGTTAGCTTAAAGTGCCTAAAGTTAGTGAATAAAGTAAATTGCATTCAGGTTAGTTGAAAGTGCACAAATCTTTTTCTTTAAAAAGTTGAAACGTTTGCTTACTTTCTTTCAACTACAGTATTTGAATCAGTAAAAAATTCTTTAAAAACTTACACAATAACGAGGTTTTTGAATGTAGTTTAGACTAAATGCTCCAAATACTATCTAATAACAAAAATAGAACATTTTGGCCAAACCTACAACAGAATTTTTCGCTTTTCATTCCTTATATTTGTCCCGCGGATATTAAATTGCACTGTGACGGTTACACACCTGGCCCAGGGTCGGATCCTTTGGTTACGGCGCCAACGGTGACGTCGCTCCTCCTGGTCGCTCCTCCTGGATCCAAGCGTGCCTCTCCAACCCCTTGGTCAGATGATCACCAGCCTCGCCTTTCCCGACTCGCTTCCAATACCTGGTCACTAAAGCAACTGTACCGATCTCCGGTCTGTCTACCCACGCTGTGTTTAGATCTTAGACAGACGGGACCAGCAGGGATTGGGGCCGATACAAGTTGAGTCCGACGGGGGTGGCAAAACACAAATAAAAGAGAAAATAAACTCACGAGACAAAAGATTGCTGATGAAAAAAAATGGGTAACAACCCTTTATATCTTAATGTCCGCTACATAAAAACAAAATTGTTCTCATTTCCCGACCCGCTCTGTGGACTATGGCACCAAGCTTCTATCACACAACCTAAAGATTTCGAATTGCCTACTCTTTAGAATTGTGTATGTCGGAGTGTGGTTTGGTTCGACACTGGGGCTAATTTCTATCGATCATTCGCAGTTGATTCTTCTCTCCGACTTGAGTTGTATTTCTTCTTCTTCGTCGACTTAGGCTGGAAGTTCTCTTGTCTTCGACTTGGGTTGTATTTCTTCTTCTTCGTCGACTTAGGCTGGAAGTTCTCTTGTCTTCGACTTGGGCTGGAAGGATCTCTTGCCGCAACTCAGCCGCAACTCTCTGTCGTGGAGGTGATCTCTTCTCGCTGCCGTCCGGGGCTGAACTCTTCTGTCTTCGACTTGGGCTGGGAGGATTTCTTGTCTGAGGATTCTCTTGCCCGCAAAAGGGGCGAGTGAATCGGGCCCGATGCCCGCGTTCAGGCTCTTTCCCTGCCCGCGGTCCAGCTGCAACTCCACTCCAACTCCAACTGATTTCTGTCGACTGGGGTCCTGCTTTTATTGACGCCGCAACAAACTGGGGTGGGTCTGTCGGCGTCAGGGGTTTTCTCGATAATTCCAAAAGTCGCATTATTTTTGATTTCTCATTATCGCTATTGTTTTCACCCCTACTTCCTCATAGTGCTTTTGGTGGGGAGGCGCATATCCATCTCTCTCGGTCTCTCGTATGTCAGGTGACCGCTTTCGACTAATGAGATTCTGATCGAGCATTTCTTTCTTTTCTTTTCCGCAGCCACGTGACCGTTTTCGGCTAATGGGATTCTGGTTGAGCATTTCTTTCTTTTCTTTTCTGCAGCCACGTGACCGTTTTCGGCTAATGAGATCCTGATTGGGCGTTTCCTGCAATCAATCGGGGCGGGCTTATATCGTTCTTGTTCTAAAAAAACAAAATCTAATTTTTCCTTTTTTTTTTTTGCACGTACGAAAATGACCATCTTGGCCTTCTCTCACCTGGACTTTGTCAAACAGCCCGCCGCTAATTAGACTTGACTTCAGAAAGGATCTTTTCCGCCTTCTTGGCGCCCTCTGTGAGCCAAAAGCAATTGTCCCTCTTTTTACCTCTTTGTTTTTCCTGATAGTCAAAAATCTTAATTATCTACACTGAAAATGTCTCCACTTTATTATTGTGGGGGTTCTAATTTTTAACAGGTCAGAGCCTGTATACCGTTCCACCGGTCACTCCCCTCAACCCAAAAGACACTTTTTCTCTGATTAAGATTGTTTCATTGTTCCCAAAATTTCTCTTTATCCAAATTGATAAGGTGTCTTTCTACGCAAAAGTAGGCTAGATGCTTTGACCGATATCTGGCTTCCATCAAGCGGCCCGTTTTGATATCATGTCTTTTTTCCCTTTCTTTCTTCTTATTATTTCTAATTCTATTCTTCCAATTGTCTTTAAAAAATTCGGTCAACATGCTAGCTAAGATATCTTTCTGACTCGTGTTTTTGTTAATGACCGTTTTTTTTTTGTATTTCTCGACCTCTCTCTTTCCCCTTCCTTCTTCTTCCCTTAGGATCGTCCAGGTACAATCTTAGTGAATTATTTTCAACTCAATTATTTTCCGTTTTAAAAAAAATCAACAACCTGTTTAGTAAACCGAGTAAGAAAAAATTAAATCATATTTCTATGAATATTTCTAATAATGCAAGGTGCCACAGCACCAAAAAAAAATTGTTTCTGTATGAAGAGCTTGATGCCTGTTTTTTCGAGTTTATCCTTGTGTATTAATGATTGGGACTGGGGCAAAATTGCTGTTATGGTGGATATATTATGCAATTGTAAAATCTACGATACAATCGTAATATAAAAGCTATTTCTGTATTGTAGATATCATGAATATTCTGTCTGTTGTGTCTTAAGATTTTACTTGCCGACAGAAGAGCAGATTGGCAACAGACAACGGCTCCTTCAAACTCAAAAGAACATTGACATTAACATTCTTGTCATTCATCCAATACTGATAATATGCAATAAAAGAGAGACTTTTCATAGTTTAAATCAGAAATTAACTTAACTCACAATGAAACGGGAAAACTCTCAAGTATTTTTAAATGATTTACTACTGAACGGTACCAGCAGGTATGCATAATCTTTCGGTGTGAAAATTTGACTGATTACAAAAGAAGTTCTTTTTCTCTTGAATGATTCATCATTTTCTTTCTCCCATGGATCAAGAACATTCCACCACGATAAAACTTAGCTGTCTGAAAACATGAAATTTTCAAACCAAACAAGTAAAACATTTTAGTAAAGAAATTGATTCATTAAGAAGTTGATCTGGGTTCTGACAGATAAAATCGTTCCATAAATCTTGTCGTTTATTTTTACTTGCTTCTCGGAAGTCAAATTATTAAGCAAAATGCTTTTTGAAACATTGATGTACTTAGCTGATTTTTATCATATGTCGCTTCACAGCACTATGCGATTACCGCTTCTCATGACTTCTTGGCAAAGATAGGGGCTTGGTTACCTGTTACTTTATCAATGGTTTAAATTCTGACTATACTGACTGCCACAAAAAATTAGATAGTCCCGTCTATTTAATCCATCGTTTAAAAGGCGGGTCCATGCTTTTCCCACGAGCATCAGTGCGGAAGTAAATGCAACAGATTTAACTGGAATTTGAACCCGGTTCGCCGATTCCACTTGCCACGCTAAAATTGCAATTAAATAATTATTTAAGCAAACAGGAAGTTTTTTCTTGGTTTTGATTTCATTATTTATTCAATTAAATGTATTGTTAATTTTTTTTTTTTAAGCATTACGCCCCGAGCAAGGCGTGAGGCCACTAGGATGCAGGGGGTTGCAGAAGATTTGGAGCGAGAGCAGATAGGAGTGATAGAAGAAAGGATGAAGAGAAAGATAGTGGATAGATCAAGGTAACTGGAGGTGTCGATTGACATTACATTCGAATAGTTGGAGATTATAGCTCTCAGGGAAACAGTAATTGGGAAGGGTGTTCCACAGGCGAGAGGTGCGAGGTATAAAGCTATTGGAGTAGAAGAGACGGCTACATTTAAAAATTTCTATAGTGTAAGGGTGGGAGCGCGATGCCAGCCTCGTAGGGCGCTTGAATTCATGGAGTCTGGGAACCAGTGAAAACAGCTCATCGGAGCAATTACCATGAAAGTATTTGTAGAAAAATATAGCAAAAAGCAAGAAAAGACATGGCAAAATTCATTCAAACTCTGCTTTAAGTTGAAACTTGCCTGCGAAATAAAATCTTGTTAATAAGTCCTTACTTTGTTTATTCGTATAAGCTCATCTTGCAAACGCCTAAAACAAATTCTTCTTTTTCTTCTCTTACAAAAGATGAAAGACAAATGAAATTATTTATCAGTTAATCTGTAATAAATCAAAAGCACCCTCATCTTGTCATAATCCTCTTATATTTATTGTTTAATTGTAAATTAATCGTTCTAATATTTTCATCTTTGTTAGGACGTTTCGGTTGATGCGATGCATTCTTCAGCCTTCTTCTGATATTTGTCTTCTGCTCTTATTAAATATTCCATAAAGTGACTTTTTAAAAAATGTTACAATATTAGCGAAAAAAATCGATCTATTATAAAAAAAGAGCTTATTATCTGTCTGTCATACACACTGTCGGCATGTGATTGCGCATGTGCCTTTGTATATGTATATGCGTATGTCTATGTTATGTGACATGTACTTGTGTCATTTAATGTACACATACGCACACATACATACTCACACAATTTGACTGGGTTTAAAATAATACATAAGAATAATACATTCCCATCCTGCTCAGTCTGGACAGCCCCTAACCAGGGCTTAGCAATAAAGTTGAAAACATGAAACTTTTTTTTTCAACCTTAAAAATTCAGATAATTATAAGAATTTATTGAACTGTTCGGAAACTATTCAGTAATAAACAGAATTATCTTTTTTAAATGTCTTTTCTTTTTTAATTTTATAGAAATATTTTAGCTCTGTCATTAAACAGATGAAATAAATTAAAACGAGCGAGTGCTAATTTCCCTTTCTATCTGACAACAATCCCTGGGTAACAGGAAAAGTGTATAAGCCGAAATGTGCAGCCCTCTGAAGTCAGTTTTATTAGTCTTCTATTTAAACTGGTTATCTTTAAAATAAGTTTTAAATGGACAAACATGTTAGATGTTAGTTTGATCGAATACGTGGTTTTATAATACTAGCAGGAAAATGGCTTTGTACGAGTTGCGATTGGATAAGCATAAGCAAGTACTTACAAGTTTGTGGTTACTGAGATCATTTGTAAAAGCGAAACCAAAATGGATAAAAATCTACGGTTTATAAATTTCTCATCACTAAAATGTTTCCTTCGACTTCCTATTACGTTTACTTCAATAAAAAAAAAGAGGAAAACGTATCAGATCGTTTCTTTGGAACGGGGATTCTTATTCTGAAAGAGAAATAATTAGATTGATTCTAAGCTGAAAAGTTTGAGGGCAAACAACCCAATTACATTATTGTAACTATTTCTCTATTGACTGTAGACGAGAATAGCTGCAAGAACGTTCAACAGATTCTTTGTAGTAGAGATTTAATTTTTTGGTCCCATAACCTTTCGGGGAAATATTTGCATAGCAATGAGTGCACGTGATTATACAAGTTCATTGTCCTGTATGGTGACTAAGGCAGCTGACCTTCTATAATACCTGATATGTTCTAGCGTGTGAAAAAGAACACAATACAGGCTAAAAAAAAAAAAATTCAACTTGATAAGGAATAAGAATCCTTGTCAAAATTGACAGTGTGTGCTGCGAAGCGAAGTGGAGATGGGTGTAACGGATATATGTCCAAAAAATCTTCTTTTCCTTTTTCTCTTTATCGCTCTACTTTTTTTTTTTTAACTTTCTCTCACAGGCCTCTGCAGTCGTCAGTAAGCCTTCGCTGTGACATGGAACATTGCTTGCAGGCTGCACGCTCAACGCTGATCCTTTATCCACTCTTTCTGCTGTTTCTGACTTACTGTTTCGGGCTTCCGTCACGAGGAAGCAGGCATTTACAAAGTTACACGAACAATTCTTACCACACACCCAACTGGGAACAGGCAGCAACAACAACTGCAGCAATAACAGCAGCAGCAGCAGCAGCAGCAGAAACAGAAGTAGCAACAACAGCAGCAGCAGCAGCAGCACAAAATTCAACTATTTGGAAACTCATCAACCAGTCTCGTTCCCGTGGACAGCTGCAAACAACTCCTCCATTATTAAATATAGGAGAACAATTAAATTCTTCTTTACCAAAAAAGCAAAACGGTTTCAAGTGGAATTATCGGAAGTCTTTCAAGGATTTATACACCGCACTTGTACTTAATGACCAGGCTCACGGCAGAAAAGGTTCTATTGTAATATTTACAGATATTGGTAAGTTACAATAGTTTTTCTTTTTAACAATTTTAATATATACAAATGAGTAGATAAGTAAAGAATGGAGAAAACTTGATTTTATTCGAATTGTATTAGGTTGAATCAAAAGTAATTTCCATTTTGGAAATCAATTGTAATGACAAATGTATCATCCTAACAACTAGGTTAGCGTGATACATTCATGGCAATTAAATGGAGTACACTAATATATAATAGAGAGATAAAGTTGAGTCAAAGGTAATTTTCGTTTCTGGGAACCAATTGTAATGCATGGCAGTTAAAATTAAATCTCGAGGACAGTAACATTTTTGTTTTTGCGCGGCAGTGGGGCAACGTACACAGTGGAAGTAAAATGTTGCCCCCCCTCCCTGCAGAACAACTGAATGCTGCAAAAAAAAACAAACGACAAAACTCGGTTGGTATGTTCCATTCCATCCGCTATATTCACCTGAACCTTGTACCAACCTATTATTTCCTTTCTCGATCATTGCAAAACACTTTGATGAGAAAGACTTTTTCTAATAAAAACCAAATTCAAAAATTCGTCGAAAACATTTTTACACCAAAGCCAGATGAGCTGCCTGATAAGCTGCCTGATAAGCTGCCTGATAAGCAGCAACAAATCAATTCAAATGTGAATATATAATTTAATAAAATGTAATTGTACTTGATTTTTTAAAATATAATGTTGATAATCAAAAACGGAAATTATTTGACTAACCATAATACAACCAACCGTTTTCAAATGATTTTTCCAATTCTGTTTTCTCAATTTTTTCATTTAAATAATTCACACAAAATTGGGACGGACTTTATATATTAATTTGAAATCAATTCATCGGGAAAAGAATTCAACAGAACTCTACGTTTGATAACTGAATTTATTAAACTTTTTTCAATGAACTTGATAAAGCCTTATTATTAATTTAAAATCTTACTTATTATAAAACCCAGGTTGTGTGTGTGTGTGTGTGTGTGTGTGTGTGTGTGTGTGTGTGTGTGTGTGTGTGTGTGTGTGTGTGTGTGTGTATTGGATCGGATTTCCTACATTTTTCAACCGATTTCAACAAAACTTCACAGAACTACGTAAAATTACCTTCCGGTGGTTCTGACAGCGCCCAAAATTGGAAAAACACAATTGTTTTTGCACAAAATCAATTTGAAAACACGATAAAACACGATTCGGTCACCAGAATGAAAGGGGGACAACTCATCTCGAATTATACTTATTATAAAACCCAGGTTTGTGTGTGTTCGTTTATATATGGGATCGGATTTCCTACATTTTTCAACCGATTTCAACAAAACTTCACTTTTTTTTGGCAGGTAGTGTTTCTTATTGTCTTGCAGACTTTTGTCTTTATTTTTACATTCAGAATGCTTTAAAAATTCAATTTACAAGACAATTGTTTATAATAAAATTCTATTCAATCGGGAGACTCATAACGATTGAAAACAATGTTTTTGTTTGAGTTTGGGTTTGACCAATTCGTAAAAAAAAAAAAAAAAAAAAACTAATTAAGACATGCGTGTCCGTCAACCTTAAACAATAATCTTTGTCAATTTTATTTTTCAGTCTTTATGATGGTCGATACTTGATCTATCTCTTACTGTTACATCCCCGGGCAACGCCGGGCTCTACTGTTAGTATGTAATAATCTCGGTAAAAAAGACAATACCTACTTTACTGTCACAGTTCTTCTTTATTCCTTAAACTTATAATTGCAACAATCAGAAAAGAAATTACGTTTCAATTTATCTTTTACATCAGAATGTTTTTCATCAATTGAAACTGACGATTTAATTTTGTAAATAATCGACAAATCGAAAACTCTTATCCAAAAGAAAATATTTCTGAGAGCTTTTGCCGAGAGTTTCATTTACTGGGCACACTGACGCGGCTACTTTATTCTTATTTTAAACTAGCTCAAAAGCCACACTCGGTGTGGACTTTTAAGTTAGCTCACATGAAGGGCTAATTGGGTCTCCGACCTTAAAACTAAAGGTCCAGCGTGCAAAACAAATTAGAAAAAATTTTAAGAAATAACTTTGAATTCCTCAATTCGCTTCAAGGAACTTCACTTTAACTCTAATTTAGGCTATAAATCCAACTCTGGCCAAATAACGGATCTTGGCCGAAATTTCGATTTGGGCGAAAATTCCAATTCTGGCCTAAAATTCAAATCACAAGCTCTGCGTGGAATTTCAATTTGAGTTGAGTTCTTCAAATCACAAACTCTGCGGAACTTCAAAACTTCACAAAACCTCTCACTTTAACTCTGATTCCTTAGAATTTTGAAGAAATAAAATTGGTTTCCCCAATTCGCAAAGTTTTGGAGATATTTTAAACTGAATTTAAAACAAAAAAATTAAATTCACAAAGTTTTTGTGTTACGTTAAACTCAATATAAATTAAAATCTTTTAAAATCACTATTTTTTTTCAGTTATTTTAAAATTCGAATTTTTAACTGTTCCTTCCTCATCTGGGCATAAATCTCAATGTTGGATGTTCAAGCACCAGATGAAGGGCAGATTTTTCACTCCCGGGATCATCCTGATTCCAAAAAGCTATAATATTTCTATGTAGAACAAGTGTGATCCAAGTTAAAGGGATTTCAGACACACGAACGGACAGACAGAATTTGTCATTTATTTATTTCTATTAGTCTTCTTCGACTACAAAAAACAAACACTTTTCTTTCTTTCTCTATTTCTCCAAATCCCACCATCTATCCTTTTACTTCTGTTGTATTTTCTTTTCCGGAATTCAGTTTTATTTATCGACATCACCCCCACCAATTACCACATTGTTTATCCCTATAATTTTAAACAATTTATATACAAAATTCTACCAATCTACTAATGTCTTCTTGCAACCTTTCCTATATTCCTTCTGCACAAAATCTTGCGGGAATTTGTTCTGCTAATAAGTTAATTTCACTGTCTGCTCCAATTTCAAGTGTGAACCGCTTTCTTACTGCCATCTTGCTGCGTGTCCGGAAAACGAAATTTTGAATAATAATGTCAAGATTAATCTAAGAATAGTAGGTATTTCTCTTCCCTCTGACTTTTTCTTCTTTCTTCTTCCTTGTGTATACGTGTCTGTTTGGGATGAATATAAGCTTTCTTCTTTGTGCCATTCATTCTGTTTCTAATTTGCCGACTGGTCACTGAATGTTTTTGCTTAACATAAAGAGATATTTCTATATTTAACTCTTTTATTTAAAACAAAATACCTATTCGTTTCTTTTCACAGTCCTCTTCCTAAAGAAAGAATTTCAATATGAATAAATCTAAATGCTATTATTAACCATTTAGGTACAGCTGATGAGATATATCGCTAGAAATTTCTTTGTCTTGGATTTAGAAGACCGAAGACAATGAAACATATAACGATTCAAAATAATTCGTAGATAGTGATGACGACAATGTAAGTAACACTTTTCCTGGAGTAACTAAAGAAATCTCTCTGGAGAAATGTCTTTGTCCTAGGCTGTCTTAAGTTGACAGGGAATTGGATAAAATTGTCTTGGAGCGGTTGACAACATATTTTACCAATATCAAGTTCTAAGTGGTTAAGTTAAAAATAAGTTGTAATCTACGGTTTCATTAAGACATATTAATGAAAATCTAATAGATTTAAATTAATTTTCTAAGAATCCCAGTTCATATGACAGTTACATTCTGGCGTTGTCAAGTTTTTTTTTTCTTTTGTTTAACCAAAAGACCTCTGACGAAAAAAAATCTTCAGCATGTACACACATTTTGTGCAGTTCATTCTCTTGGTTAGATCACGGAAATGTTTTTTACTAATGTTTCAAAAATTTTATTAAATTTACTCGCAAGCATTTATCTTTATCGTTTAGTATGCAATCAGGTGAACATACAAAATGTAACGAATTCTAGAAGCGCATAAGACCACATTAGAAAGTTCGTATTTCTGTATTTTACGTCAATGAATTGAGCATGATGATTATCATTAGTTGGAGGTGATTTTACGTACAAGCACCCATACGTATATATATATATATATATATATATATATATATATATATATTATATAAAATGTATGGATGGGCAGAGGGGTAAATATACCCTCACCAGTCACATTATTAGGTACATTTTTCTAGTACCGGGTTGAACCCTCTTTTGGCTTTAGAACCGTTTCGGTTCATCTTAACATTATTTCGACGGTGTTGTGGAACCATTCTTTCCAAAGTAAACTAGTAAATAGAATATAATAGCAATATGGACTAGAGTCTAGTCCATATTGCTATTATGGCATCCTGCAATTCTTCCAGATTGATTGCCTGCACATCCAGGTTTCGAATCTCTCTTATTAGATCAAGACCCGATGACTGCTGACGCCACTTTGGCATAGACAAGTCAGTGCTGTGCCACTACTTTTTATTTATGGCACGGTATGTTCCCCTGCTGGAAGTGAATGCGTGCACCATACTAATAAATTGAGGTACATGATCAGCCACAATACCTAGGTAAAGTGCAGCATTTAAACGATCATTTAGTGATCGTTAATTGTACCTAGTCTCCCATTGTATGTATTCCCCATACAATTACATCACTAACAGCAATCTGAATCATTGATAAAAGACTGGATGCATCCATATTTTCATGTCCATCCGAATATCATAACAGAAGACGCCATTCTATTGTGCAATTCCCATGATCCTTAGCGAATTGTAGCTTCAGTTTCGTGTTCTCATTTGGCAGGAGTTGCAACCAGCGTGATCTTCTACTGCTGTAGGTTCGACATATATTGTGCGTTCAGAGTTTCCATTCTGCATACCTTCGCTGTAAAGAATGGTTATTTCAGCCATTTTGTATCAGATTTAACCAACCTGCCCAGTTTCCTCCAACCTCTTTCGTGAAGAATTTCCACTTTTTCTAACAATTTTCCGTCAACCCTAGAAATGGTTGTGTGCGGAAATCAGCATTTTTCAAAATACTCAGACCCCCTCCGTTTGGTACTAACAACCATGCCTTGTTCATTTAAAATATATACTAATGTATGAAATTAAATTCATACTATGTTTAAATAGGATATTTTTGCTACATTTCTGCCACTTTGATGGCTGATAATTAATTTGCATAAGATCTGTTGTGGCAGAAAAAACTTTCAGACTAATTTTTTTTCAGCTGATACGTAACATCAGTACTAAGTTAAAGCTATAATTATAATTCTTTTTCTGTTGTTCTTGTCTAAGAAAAGTAGAGGGAGGAGGAATTGTTTCGTGACGTTCGGTTTAAGTTACCACTCCAACTCAAAAAATCCAAATCTGTCGGCAGGACATGTCCTTAATGCTGCCATGTTAATGCGAGGTACATGGTCAATCGATTTAAAACTTTTCTCTCTTGCAGCTTTCATATCACAATATGATTTGTATTTTCTCACTTTATGCACACACACACACACACACACGCACGCACGCACGCACGCACGCACACACACACACACAAGCGCTCGCGGATCTGAAAGCATTCTATTTTAATTACTGACCATATTTCTTCCCTGCTCACTACCATTTAATGAACTCACTACTCAAGCGGTCTTATTACAATTTTGGTGACTACCGACCTTGCGAAATAGATATATGACTTAGTATATAATGGTAGAAGATGGAAAATGAAAGCAACCCCTCGCCTGGGAAGAGGGAAAAAATAAAATGTCAATAGGAAAAATCACTGCCTACTTTTCGCTACATTTGATTCAATGTCTATTTCGCTCCCTAACTACCAGCCTGTTATCCCAGTAGTTGAGGTCGTGGCCAAAAAGGACACGCCACTCTCGCTCCGATCCTTATTCTCAATTTCCCCAGTGTGGTATTAATCCTCAGGAATCCCTACTTGGACTGGATGGGTTCTATAGCTTTATTGGGCAGCCTCCTAGAGTTTGTCTCGATAAAAACGCTCAGCATCCTGTGCTCTGATCAGGTTAATATGAATAGATAGGCACACTTATCGTCCGGATCTTCCATGTTTATTAAACAAGGGTAGAAGATGTTCCCTGTTTAGAATATGGTTCGCCGCTTCTTTATTTATTTCTTCCAAAGCCATAAAGATTTAACTGTTTTAACTTTTTGCTAATCTGACTAATCAGTGGCTGCGATTTTGCGTTATGAGTGTGTACCCGGTTGGCAGTTCACTGGCTGCTGTATCCAAAAGACCCCTAACTGCTCTGATCAACAGTAGCATAATATCGGAGTATTTGTAGTGCCATATCGAGCAAGGGCTGGTGTCCCTGCATGTATTTATGGTGGGTAACCCTGAGGTCATATTACGTTCTAGTCTCAGACACGTTCTGGCTAGGTTGTCTTGCCACTGACGACATATAATTATGATAATTATATTGGCCTTTTTCTTTTTCTCCTAGAAACAAACTCCTCATGAGAAAAATAATGAAAAGAAATACAAGAAAACCATTAAACAAAAATTCACCTAACCACTCAATCATTCTTTCTCCAATATTCGTGGAATCTGTTCCAACTTCAGCAGCGTAGAATCTTTTCTCTTGAAACGGTCGCAAGATATCTTAGCATTTTATAAAATCAATTTAAATTATTTCATAGCTACCAATGAATTATCTGTTTCAGGCAATCTTATTCTCTGTCGAAAAGATTCTAGAATTTATATGCACTGCCTTGATGTTTACATCTTCCAATGGAAAAGGAATTGTCACACGAGCCCCCTGGCAATTCTTTCATGTGCTTTCCACTTTCCTTATTCTCTGTAAGCTATTTCTTTTTCCTTTCGCCCCAACTCTTTTATATTAGACAAAATATCTGAAAGTATTGAAACGGCGCTATCTCTTCATTCATCTGCGAATATGTTTATGTTTGGCGACTTTAATGCTCATCACATCAAGTGGCTTAAACATTCTAATGTTACTGATGTTGCTCGTATTCAGACTTTCAATTTTTCCGTTGCTCACTCTTACTCAAATCGTGGATTTCCCTACTCGTTTCCCTAATAAAGCTGAACAACATGCTTCTTTATTTGATTTGTTCCTTACCTCCTCTCTTATCTCTTGTCACCCTTCACAACACTGTCCTCTTGGCAGCTCGGATCTCAATATAATATCTATTGATATTTCGTTCCAGCCATCTATTAGCCAGGAACCTCCTATTCATACAACCTCTTTCAGTTACCAGCATGCTGATTGGTATTCATTTCGTAAATTCTTCAAGACGCCCCTTGAGCCTATTAACCTTCATATTGAGAATTTTGCTTCTGGGGTTTCTTAAGTCAAAGCAGGCATAAATGTTTTTATTTTATCTCAGAAATATCAGATGAAACGTCAGTCTTCATGGTTCAGACCAGCATACTCTGTCGCTATAGCCCACAGTAACCACTATTTTCGGCTATACCAGCATGACAGATCTGAGCACAACGCCTATTCGGGATTGCACGTAATCATGGTAAATGTGTCCTCGAAAGAGCTAAATCTCTGTCTGCTGAGAGAATGAGGTACAGTATTGCATCGAAAAACTTTGGCTCTCGTGTTTAATGGAGGCAGAGTAATAGTGTATTAAATAAGAGTAATTTTTCTAATGCTCCTCTTTTCACCCAACAACTTCTTCTGAAAAAGCTGATTTTTTTCACCAATAAATTATCCTTAAACTCTACTCATGACTTACCTGGAAAATCCTTGCCTAACTTCCCACTTAGAACTGAGCCCCTGTTGAGTGAAATGCATATAACCCCTTCTTTGGATTCTTCTATCACCACTCATCTGGATTCTCACAAAGCATGTGGACTTGTAATCATAATATATATGCCCCTGGATTGGCTTCCCTTCTCTCTAAACAGTATAATAAATGCCTCGCTGCCTCTTACTTTCCTGTTTGTTCCAGTCTAAACTCAGGTGAACTGCCCGATCCTTCCAACAGTTGGTCTATTAGCCTTCTACCTCTTTTTGGCAAACTCCTAGAGGCTTTAATCAATGCTGAATTAGTTAAGCATCTCACAACGCAGGGCCTTCTTTTAGACAAACAAAATGGCTTTTGCTTCTCTAGGTCAACTGCTGATGTATTAACAATTATTGTGTAAAGATAATATCAAGCTTTAGATAAGAATGGTGAAACTCGGGTTGTTGCTTTGGACATTTTGAAAACGATAAACATGGTTTGGCATATCGGTCTTCTTCACAAGTTAAAACGTTATGGTGTCTCTGGGCGAATTTTTGAACTGATTCAGTCTTTCTTATCAAATTGTGAAATGAAAGTTGCCTTGAATGGCCACTCTTCTAGATCCTTCTGTACTAATGCCAGTATCTCTAATGCTCTCTCCTTGATCCCACTTTTTTTAATTGACGTTAATGACATCAGCTCTGAATTTCATATATATGCTGAGGACACAATCATTTACTCCTGTCTTGACACGAAGTTTGATTAATTTCGATAAGATCAAATTGGCGGCTGATTTCAAAAACAACCTAAAGACTGTTAACTGGAGTAAAGAATGGCTTCCAAATTTTAACGCATCTAAAACTAAACTGTT
Organism: Acanthosepion pharaonis; assembly: GCA_903632075.3. Taxonomy (NCBI): domain Eukaryota; kingdom Metazoa; phylum Mollusca; class Cephalopoda; order Sepiida; family Sepiidae; genus Acanthosepion; species Acanthosepion pharaonis. Next base: position 1,386,552 of record CAHIKZ030004892.1, on the reverse strand, counting down.
TTCTGTTGACCATCTCTCTTCCAGGAGTCATTCATTCTTGGCTGACATGAACTGGAACGACAACAGCTAGGACAGCTGCTAATAAAGTTGGTTCACTGTGTCGGGCTAAACAATTTTTCTCTCCAGAATCTATCTTACATATCTGCCATTCATTCGCCCATGCTTTGAATATTGTTGCTACATTATAGCCCGGTACTCCTGCTATTAGAGAAACTTTTGATAAAATTCAAAGGAGAATCATCAATATTATTAATCCTGACCTGGTGTCTCGGCTTCAATCATTTTCTCACCGCTGTAAAGTTGCTTCCCTATGCCTTTCCATAAATACTTTGATGGTAATTGTTTGAGCTCTTCGCAATGGTACCTAGACTTTATGAATTTAAACGCAGCACTAGATTGGCAACAAAGTCTCGTCAATTTAGAGTTGAATTGGCAAAATGTAGCCGTAAGTTCTATACTAACAGCTTCTTTCTCGCGCCTCTCGCTTGAGGAACTGTCTTCCGGCTCCATGCTTTCCGGCCAACTTTATCCTCAAAAATTTAAATGCAATTTCCATCGTGTCTTCCTGATTACTCTTCCATTGTTCACTCTCCTTCATAAGGTTTTCTGTTTTCTAATTCTTTCACACACAGTAAACACTTGTGTCTTAGTGGCTTTACTACCGTGCTTGGGGTAAATTCGATTAAAAAAAAAAGAATATTTGTTCACGTGACCAGTGAGTGTATAAGACAAAATGGAAAAATCTCACATTTGATGAATCAGCGTCATATGACGTCTGACATCTGTGAAATATGTAAAAACAAAAGTTTGCCAGATTGTTTTATATATTTTCTATTTCGTCGATTTCCCATATATATATATATATATATATATATATATATATATATATATATATATATATATATATATATATATATGAAATAACAAGAAACAAATAACAAAAAAGTGCTACTTTTAACTTCTGGTCATATTGACTGTATCATAACTCATCAACTCATTCTTTCTCTCTCTCTCTCTCTCTCTTTTTCTCCTCCCTCTTTCTTTCCTCCTTCTCCTTTTCTCTCTACATTTCCTCATCTCTTTCCCTCCCTCTCTCATATGTCTTTCTAATTTCTTCACTAAACTGCTCACGATTAAATCATTCGGTATAAAAGCAGGGCTACATTGATTTATCTCCCTGCAATATACAGGGTGCAATCGGTAAATTGTCGCCATTTTATATTTTTTATATTTTTTAAAATAATCTAAAATATTGGCTAAACATTTTAATTTTGCGAAAATGTGGCGATCCGAAAATGTTCAAAATAGCGACGTATATATATATATATATATATATATATATATATATATACAAACACATAAACAAGTAGCCATGGGTAAACTTTCGTCATTTTATATTTTTAATTTCGCGCAACCGTGTATAGTAGGGTCAGCTGGGCACCGTCTGTGAGAAAAAGAGCATTATGACGCAATTTATTCCTCCAGAAATTTGGCAATTGTATGCTGTACTGCTTGGCGTTCGCGCTGGTAGTTCCAATACGAACATTTCATAGTGCTTTGGTAGCAATCTGAGGACAAGGCAGAGGATTCGGAAAGAGTTGGATGAGTCTAATGGCGATTATGAAGTTACAGCAGCTCGGAAAACTCATTCTGATCGTTCTAAGAAAAGAACTCCAGAATTTGTTAGTAGGTACCTCACTCAACAGAGGAGCCTACATCAAGTACCTTGAGGAAGTATTGCTGCCCTGGATCACAAAGGTGGCTGCTGGAAGACCTTATGTCTATCAACAGGATTCTGCACCATGCTACACAAGTAGGAGAACCCAACCATTGTTACCAGACAATTTTTGCGACCACAACACCCTTTAACTCTGGTAACCTAACTCCTAAGACTGCAATCCTCTTGATTATTATGTATGGGGCGCAGTTGTACGAGAGACCAAAAAACACTTTGTAATACCAAAAATGAACTGATGTCAAGGATTATGGAAGTATTCACCAACTTTAACAAAGAGACCACCCAGAAGAGATGCAGAAGATTTCGAAGTCGTGTGGAGGGCGTATTTGAAGCCAATGACCATTTTATTAAATAAATTTACTCTTTAATATTTCAAGATATTTTTGTTTAATTTTGGTAAATATATCTGTTAAATTGAGATGTCAGTGTTATTTTCATTTTTGAGTAATTTAGATGACAATATATCCATCGCACCCTGTATATTCAAAAGGAAACAATATAAATTTTAACCTTAAAATTTGAAATACTTGAAAAAGGGGAAACATTATACACATATATTTACAATTAAAAAATAAATTCAGCACGAAAAGAATAATGTTTGAATTTTAATTTTAGTTCCTGACCTTCCTTCTCATTAAAGTTTTTGGAAAAGCATTACTATTTCTTTCATTCTTTTATTTATTTATTTATTTTTGTATTTATCTTTATTTATTATTATTATAATAATCAATAAAGATACAAAGAAAATGCTCCATCTAAAATAATTTGAAAATTAACCATTAACATGGCTGCGTATTAGTGATCGGAGAAGTAAGAAAAGTGGTTAACTTGAGCAGCACCTTTTGGCAAAAGCCTTCCTAACACAATTTATAAGGGTGCCATCATGGAAAAGAAAGCTCATAAAAATAAAGTGTGTGAGTTCCAATCTCGAAGCCTTATTCTTTATTTCTGGACAATGAGTATTACTTAACGAGCTGTGAATTTCAATAATGACCATTAAAAGTTAAGATGCAAGAAAGATTAATTCAAAGAAATAATTATAGTGCGCTATAGTGTGTTACAAAGTTGGTATGACTGATAAATTTCAACGATTTATTCGAAAGGCTTTAGTACGAAATTTTTGAAGTAGTTGATCCCAGAAGAATCTTTTAACGATTTCAGTTGATAATACTGTTACCAGTGGACTACATCTGCAAGTTTCATCATTGGAGCTTCTGAATTTTTTGAATAGATCATCATCTTCGGATAGTTTCTTTAATTAGAACCTTGGCCAAAGGTTCAAGACCATCTGGATAAAATTAACATTTTTCTTACAGGATATTGCATAATCTACTTTAAACACGCTGCAGTTATAATATTCCATAAGCCTCAAATTTGGCGTGTTTAAAAGCTGTCAAGTTGATCTAAAGATTAGCAAGATTTTATACGTTAAAAATAGGCCCAAAATGTTCAATTTCTGCGTTGATCAGAGCGTTGCTTCAAATGGGGTTTTGTAATAAGATGACAGTTTACAATGCTATTACCAATACGAAATTGATAATTCTTATTCTGATCGAAGGAAAAGTAAACGTTCAAAGAAAAACAACTCCTAGAGAGATGATTGTATTATTAGATTCATCGTTTCACGATCTCCAGCAAGTTCATACAAATGATCAGAAGCTGCTTTGTTTCTCAGGAATGCAGATGTAAGTCGTGTGACTGCTTTTCACAGATTTGTAAATGAATTTTAACTAAGATCATTCAAACCTTCCAAAAACTAAGAATGAAAAAAAGCACCTAGCATTCACCAAAAGGCATGAACATTGAACAGAGGAACAATGGGTAAGTGATATACTACCTAATGATATACTACCTAATGATATACTACCTAATGATATACTACCTAATGATATACTACCTAATGAATTTACACTGCAGAAATTTGTTCTGCGTCAGCCTCCAGAAAAGAGATTAGATTAAAAGTATTCCATACAAACTCTGAAACAGCCTCTGCCAGATAATTTAGTTCATATTTCCTGAACCCTGAAACAACCATGAATGGCTAAGCGTATCTGGAACTGTTGCAGGACAAAACCAGATATTCACATGCACCTGTATGGTTGCAGTTTATTTATGCAATGATGGTGGATCATGTAACAAAACAAAGTGCAAGAGTATCATAAGTAACAACTCTGACCTCAATCCCATAGAAAATTTGTGCGATTATATGAAGAATAAGGGATTTCAGAAGAATATTATGAAAATTTCATAGTCAACATGCCTCATTGTATTAAAGCGTTTATCAGGGAGAACAGTGACAATAAAAATACTAGTTTTATATTAAAATTAATCGAAAATAAACTGATTTTAATAAATTTGATGTATTAAAGTGAGTAATGGTTTTTATTTTTATGCTACTGAGATTTTTGTTAAAACTATTTTAGCGGTTCTTAAACTGTAGTTTCAATGTTTCCAAGATAAAACATTTTTTAACGCAGCTCTAAAAAATAGTTGGTATCTTTTTAATTAAATTATTTAAATTTTTTTTACTTTGCGAAGGCACATTTTTTCATTAAATTTTCATAACATTTTTTTTTACATTTAAAAATTATATTAAAAAAATGTCTTGTCCTTGCGAGAAAAGCCTTTCCTTTATAAGGCTGAAATGAAATGTTTGTCAGTTATTTTAAAAGTCACAAAGATTATAATGAAACATTTTGAAGCGAGGTAGTTTATTAAATATCTCTGATTTTATGTACTTCTCAATCAACCACTGTAAAGATTATTTCTATGTGATTTACAATAAGCTGGAATATTTGTTTAGCTTACGCCTTTATCATTAAGCTGATATCAATCAACTGAAAATCATTAAAAACAAAACCGGAATATAACTCATTCGAATATTCTTATTGAATAATTATCATTAAATAAGTGAAGAGGCCAAATAAAAAAGTAGTCAAGAAATATTATTTTTGTGAAGAAGTTTGAGATTCTTAAATATTTCTGTCGATATTTCAGAAACTTTAAATATGTGAAAAGAGAAAGAGAGAGAAAGAACTTATTTACTCTATTTACTGTCCTGACCTTTATTGTCATATTCACGACGTTTCGACCTTTGTTCGTTCCGGCCTTCTTCAGCTAATTGGAATTTCGGAATTAATGGCTCAGTGGATAAAAACGTTAGTTGAAGTAATCCAGTGATTTGACCAAAAGAATTGTGAGTTCCATACCTGGCCAGGCGAACAAAATCTTGGAGAGTTGAGGAAAAGGGAAAGGAATGAAACTCGGATATCCAGAAGAGGCATGGCACGTGGAGCTAGAACGATCTGCGCCAAGGTGGACGAAATAAAAGGTTCCGTTCGAAACTGCAATCGCCAAAAGAAGGCCGGGGTCCTCAACGGGCAAAAACGTCGTGAATATGCCAACAAATTCCGAACGTAAATAGTGTAAATAATTACAAAATCTTATCTCAGAAATATAGACAGGTATACAAAGAACTTAATCATTATATTTTCTTTTTTGTTTTTACCTTCCAGAGAGCAGAAGTTGCAAGAAACCCCAGAAGAACGTCTGCCTTTATTTCAATATCCGCAAGAATATAGCCAACCTGACATTTTCCCGGGCTGTATTGTGGCTGCCACGATACGATAAAAAATTAAGCATTCGCCAACTTCACGGGCGGCAAAGTAGAAAGTTACGGCCATTATTCCCCCGGAGAAAAAACTGGTTACGATTTGATATCTTATCGTTTGTCAATGATTGGCTAACCCAAGGACGACAAACACAGGGGATTGAAGTCTTATTCCGACCAGATCAGAATAGCATCTTACAGCTACATAAAGATGGACAGGATCCTTTTATTGTTTTAAATATTCGCTCTCGGCAAAAGAGGCGAATCAATAAACGGCCACCCCGCAAATGCTCCGACAACGAAGACAGTTGCTGTCTGGCTAATTTGACTGTCAATTTTGCCGACATTGGATACAATGAATTCATCTTGAATCCGAGTTACATACGAGTCAACTATTGCAAAGGCGACTGCGGTAAATATATTTCTTTGTTACATATTCCATTTCACGTCGAGCTTTTAATATATTTCTAGTTTGCTCAATTTAAGATTTATTTTACCTTTTATTTTGAAAATGAGAATATATCGAACATATCCTTTCCATAGTTCTAAATAGATCATCAGAGAGTTTCAATCATTTTAAAGTTCATATTTACCTTATTTTTCACATGTTTGCAAAAGTTATTTCTACATGTTTTCAATGTAGGTTAGTTTTCTATGCATGTAAAACTAAAACTTTTATTTAATTTAAAATATTTGACACAATCACTGTCTACTTCAGCAGTGCATTTGTCGTGAGCAACTTTTGGGTTATGACTTCTTTATTGTATAAGACATTCTAAACACCGAAAAGTCCGCTAACTAGGAAGTATTGAGACATGTAAATTGATTATGGCGTAATTTTATGCAAGAAGGTAATGAAGGCAATCCGTTCTGCAAATATCAGCATTGATTTTCTTCAGGGATGGCAGTTTGTTACGCTCGATAAATGCTTATCATAAGGCAATAATATTTAATGTAATTTTATTAAAATCTATAATATGAAAAAATATTTTTTTTTATTTTTTGTTTAAAAGTTGTTTTCGTTTGTTTCGCTAACAGATTCCCCGGTCAGAATCTCGCTATAGTCGATTTGTAAATGATGCGACTTCTTGGTAATATCGGCATCGGGGGAAAACAATAACAGCATGTGGTACCGTTAGGAAATGCTTGAAAAAACATACCCTCATGGGTTGACTCAGGCAAAATGTGAGTGAAATTGTTATTGTGGCCAAAGGTTGAGCGTACCAGTTTTCTTCAACTACTTGTCACGTCAGATTATCCAATCTCTCTCAGAAAATGTAACTAAGGTATACACATTTGTTTGGAGTGTTGGGTCCTCATCTTTGTTCTCATATTCACGACGTTTCGGCCGATCTTCTTCTGGTGGTTGCAATTTCGACATGAACCCTTGTAACACTAAAGATAAACTGAAAATCAAGGATTATGGTAGCATTCACCAACTTAAACAAGGAGACCTTCCAGAAGAAGAGTTACAGGCGATTCCGAAGTCGTCTGGGGGTTGTTGTTGAAGCCAACTACAATTTTATTGAATAATTTTACTCTTTTAGTATTTCAAGATATTTTTTGTGTAATCTTGATAAATATATCTGTTAAAATGAGATGTCAGTGTTATTTTCATATTTGCGTAATTTAGACAGATATTGAAGGTATGCTCAATTGCAGTATCAACCAGAAGTTGATTCTGTATGTATTGAGAAAACACAATTTGGCTTAAGCCGGGTTTAACTCGCCGCCGTAGAAAGCGGGTATACTCGGAAACGATCAGCCAACCATTACAAATAACTGAAGTACGAACCTAATTGAGCCAAACTGCTATCTTCTCATTATGTCTAAACGAAGCAGAAACGATGAAACAAGGTCTGAAGCCTCAATTTTAAAACAATTAATGAGGCTCCTAATACTCAGCTGTATCGGCAAATAACTGATGACATTTCTTTTTCAAGAAAATTTGTCTCATCTTTGCAAATATGTATGTCATTAAAATTGATCTTTTTTTTTTTTTCAATTATAAAATGCTACAACAGTGAGTTGTACATGCACACAGAAACTTTTATTTAGGAGTCTGTGGAGACTCGTGGCTACGTCATGAAGTGATAAGATAGGTGATTGTGATATATGAAGCAACCCCTTTTGAAAAATTTAGTAGTCTCAAAATGTTAATATTTAAGTTCATCGCTTCTCAGGACAGACTGGGTTCTTTAACTTTAGTTGGCAACCAGTCTACCACAGAAAGAAATGACAACCTACTGCGGGAAAAAATCTGCCTCGTCAGTCATCTATCGCCCAAGCGTGTATGATGTATGACATTTAACTGACTGAATTGAATAAAGTTTCTTATCCAGTTGACTTAAACTTAATCTTTCTCTTTTCAAAGTGATTTCATTTTGCCAACTTTTATTTATTCGGTGATTTAAACCTCAGATTTATCAATGTTAGTTTTCTCAACATATCCTAAAAACATGACGTAATATGAATACATAATCAGCAAAAACATTTTTTCAGTAGTTCTTACTGGAAATAATAAAGGATGAAGGTTTGCAAATGGAATATAGAGAGCTGCACAGTAGTTTACTTATTGTTACTTTTCTCATAATTTTGATAAGTGATTTTCACTGGTTGTCGAAAAGATTCCGAATTTTTTCATTTACCTCTCCACAAAGCAAATGAACAAAACGAAAAATGTCAAGGCCAGCCATGATCTTTCCTTTGAGTGCAATGTAGAGGTGCTGCACTAGAGCTGGAATATACAGTGACACAGTGTAAATGAAGCCAAACTAGAGATTCGAAATCTGAAGTAGATATGATGCTTTGGTGGAAGAGACCGCGGTCACTGAGCAGTTTTTGTTTTTAACTGAGGCTTCAGTCAATTTCACACCGCCATAACAGTTTCCTTCTACCTTTTCTATAAATACATCCATGGTGATTTTTCTGATGAACTTTCCTCTATGGTACCTAGACTTTATGAATTTTAGCACGGTACCAGATTTACGGTAAGGTCTCATCATTTTACAGTTGAAATGGCTAGATGTAACCGCAAGTTCTATGTTAACAGTTTCTTCCACCGTACTTCTTGCATGCAGACTTCTCTTCAGGCTTCTTGTTTCCAGTCAACTTTAATCATCAAAAATTTAAATGCAATGTCAATCGTTATCTATCTTTTTAATTCTTGTTCTTTTTATTGTTGTCTCTCACTAGTTTGTTTTCTCATATTCAGTAACCCCCTTGCATCTTAGTGGCTTCATTGCCTTGCTTGTGGTGAAATGATTAAAAAGAAACCCGCATGTAGGCGTGTGTGATCTCATAATTAAACTGCTTTTGTTTTGTATTTGCCCTCAAGGTAAGACAAATGATTAAACTCGAAATCTTTTGACATTCAATTCTCGTCGAGAAAACTAACAATAAGTAAATATATTGCAAGTTCTTGCATTTCACTTTTATCCGTTAATCTGTCTTGTCTTTTCCTTTTAAACTCGCTTATCTCTTCGTAATACAATTATCGGCACGCCTACAATTATGAGTAACTATTTCCTTCATCAGATCGGAACATAAACAGTCAAATTCTCTGTCATGAATTAATACGTTTTATGTGCAAACACAAAAATTTCTTATACACGCAAATTTTATCAAAACAGCTTATATTTGAATTATTAATATCGCAATCTAGTACACACACACACACACACAGACACGTGCAGGTACGCACATGCATGCACACAAACACTTTATCAAAAACTTATGCTCTCCTATCTGTTCAAATCTCCAGTGTTAATGAAAAGACCCTGCACATAAAGGGTTGGTGTTGTGTAATATTTGATCACATTTTTAAACAAAAAAATTATTTCCTTAATATTTGTATTGCTTTCCTATAAACAATACAAATATTAACGAAATAAATTCTGTTTTAAAAGCTAAAACATAAAACGCTTTGCACGGGCACTGGGACGTGGTGTAATAGTTAGCAACCGTGTCTTGACAGGCCAATTACCAGCGAGTAGCGAGTTCGATCCTCACTGGGTACTCCATGCTTTCGGTTTTGTGCCACATCTGAGTTACGCTTACGCCATCCTCCCATTTTAAGTCCAATTATAAAAATCAACCACTTTTAGAAATTCGCTGATTAGCAACCAACAATTTCTAATATGAAATGTGAAATTCTAAAAGGATCCTATAACATAGCCATATTTCGATTATTGCTATAAAGCAAATAGAAACTACACTTCGATGGATGCACTTTGCGTTGAGGTTGTTGACGTTAAAAGTGGAATCGGCCTGAAAAGTTCACTACCTTCACTTTCATACAAATACCTTTGCGAATCCATCCCTTCTTGTGCCGGTGAAAGGTTAAATAACAGAGCAGACTGGGCTATCTCACCGTGATTGGCAACATTACTACATAACCCACAGCAGCAGTGATGCTGTAGCCCTCTTCTCCACAAGGGAGCAATTAATAGCAATTAATAAGATGGAGCAGGTTAGTTCACATGTAACAACTCATTACCAAAACAACAGAAATTACGTTTAGACTTAATTTGATAAATAAACCTTCTAACACTGCACGCATCTGATTTAAATAACCACAATTGTGTTCAATGATTAAGTTTTGTTTGTGAACTGTGCTAAAAAAATGTAAGTAAAATTCTAATTTGTAGAAAACTTAAAAATCCACTGCATTTTTTTATAACTACACACCCTTATACCGATATTAATTGACCACGTCCAGAAATGAATAAAAAATCATTTCATGTATGCAAGATTTCGTCTTATCTTTACGACGATAATGTTGCACATAATGTTTCCTTTACTAACGAGATGACTCTAACTCAAATTTAATAAAAAAAATTTCTTCGTACATTAAATTTGCTTACAATTTACTTTTTGTCTACTAATGCAGCTTTTAAAGTCTTTTCAGTACAATTCAAATATATGATAAAAATAATTGACAATACATTAAAAATGCTCAAATATTTCTGTTAATAAACAGAATTGTACACCAAAAAAGGATTATAACATTTAACAAAGCAGCAAAATAGAAAAAGAAGCGACTTGTTTCACTTTTGTCAACAAAAACAAAGCAGACATTTATGCAATTGAATTAACGCAGTTACAAAACCAAACGACTGTTTACTCCTTCCATCATTTAAACCAAAAAACATGCGGTGAAGTGTCAGTATAGAATAAAATTCAACTAAGTGCTCAGTTCTCGTTCCCATTTATTGAATTTTATAAAAGATATTAAATCGTTAGCTATACCAGAACGCTTTTACCCAAGCAACGAGGGAAGGATTTATCATATTTCCCAAACCGTTTTTGTTGTTGTTCTGGATTTCTTAGAAATAATCTCCAAGCTATGCAAATTTGAGATGAGGAAGTCCAAAACATAAAGAAAAAAAGATTGAAAAAATTGTTCAATCGAACAACACTTATTGTAAAACAAACATAATCTTCCTTCTTTTTTCACACTTTCTTTAGAATTTTTTAGCATTCGCACGTTAGATTTAATGTACACTGTATAAGAAAATAAATGCAAAGTATAAAAGTAGTCAGGCCTTCATTGAAATTGAGGATCGATTGTCAGTTGGTGTGTATTTGCTGATTTTGTGTACAGAACAAAAAGAATGAAAAGGTTTAGGGTTCATTCAGAATTGATCAATAGATCCTTTTATTGATCGATAGACCAAGATTTTCTTAAATCATTGCAATAACTAAAACAATTTAAGGGACGCCAATCATAATGTGTTATTAATTTGGCTGCTTTTTATTCATTAATAAAAGATAATAATATTAAAGATAATCAAACCTCAATATAATTGCTAAAGTCAAAAGATTAAATGCGAAATTTTTAAAAAAAATTATCAACTCTTATATCAGGGCGCCCCATAAATAATATTTGAATTTAGGGTCAAAAAAAAAGTTTTAAAAATCTATCTTTAATTAGAATTTATTCATTTACACTAGTTCCATAATTAGGAATAATTTCTTTCTCAATAATAGCGTTTTCTTGGGGAGGGTTATAAGTAGAATATATAAAGGTTAATTTCTGTGTTGTTTTAAGAACTCGTCCTTCAAGATGGATCTGTAAACTCCGAAATATTCGGTAAAAAATAAAGCAATATCTGAAGATTAAGCAAAGAAAAGAATTGTTTCATTGACGGGAATTTATCTGATAGAATTCTTGTGTGAGGCCGTATATTACAATGGCGGATCACCACACCTTTGTGACGGATCAAATTTGGACTTTTGTTTCATCAATTCAATATGTTAATACTTTAACTAATCAGACAAATGTCTACTGTAATTGTAATACTGGCCAATGCACTTTCACCAGATACTTACCAGAATTTTTCTTGGATGCCAATCCATTCTGGCTTGTTCGTCTCAACCCAGCTATTTCATATTTCCAAAAATGAAGCTATACATTCTCAAGAATATGGTGAAGTGCAGCTGTTCACTCTTACTATGTGGTTACCTATTACTAAATAAGAACCCATTTCCATGTTTAGGCATCTTTCTAAGTTGTTGGAAATGATAGGAAATCGCTTAACTACTTAAATTCAGTCTAATTCTTCAACTTTGACATCGCTATTTCTGTCGAGCAGATCATCTTTGAGCTTAACGAACAACCATTTAGTGGTATATTCCTTTGGCTGAAGTCACTGTCTTTATAGTCTTTAAACCAACTTCAGCAATTTCCTTCTTTAAATAATCTATTCCCTAAATACCGTGAATATTTCTAGTTGCCTTTGCAGTATTATTGTCTTTTCTAAGTTCATAGAGCATTGCTTACCTTATATTCTCCTGGGAAACAACGATCTTAGGAAGATCAATTTAGTAACCTACTTAAATCGTAGTTTCGACTTCGTTTACATGCGAAAACGTGCATTGTTAACATTTAAATATTTTAGAATAACGAAAATCACAGACTGAATGTTTTGGCAAAATTATTTTCTTTCATTTGAAGGCAGAATATTTTTTCAAATGATTTGTCTAGAGATCTATTTTGCTTAAAGCTTGACATGAAATTTCAGATGCTTAACGATCATGCTTCACTCGGAGTTAGTTTTCGGATGACCTAATATGAAATAAAAATTCAAATCTCTCGATAACCCGTTTGTTTCGTTCTTTTTTGACATTTAATTTCAGATCTTAAAACAGTTGCCCATTTAATTATAGACTCCTGTTCTTTGGCATAATAATGACACAAATGATAAAGACCATTTACGTGTCAATAAACTTACTATTGATAGCACTGATAAGAAAACTGGTTCTTATAAATAGACATTTAAAATTCATTATTTGTTTTAGATGTAGCTATCGATAATATCTTCATTTCGATAATTAATCATGAACTGCTGTTTGGAATTTATTAGGTTCGAAAATCTACAAGCAGAGAAAGTATGCTTAGTATATTAAGAACTTTAAATTGATGGATATCGAACACCTAAAGATACTTTATGTGATATCGGTATGAATTGAGCGAATGGATCTTCACATAAAATTGAATCTGAGAATTTTCTAAATTTAAAGTAGACGCATTACCTTTAGTTAAAGCTTTTCTTTAGAAAAACCATGAACAATTATTTGCAGATCAGACAAAAGACGAATGAACAAATGGTATAAAACGATGATAAATTCTTGTGAACAAATGGTATCTTGTGAATAAATGGCATGAAATAATCAACAAATGCCTGTAAATAAATGGTATGAAAAGATGATCAATATATGCCTGTGAACAAATGGTATGAAACGATAATAAATGCGTGTGAATAAATGGTATGAAGCTATATTCAATAAATGAGTGTGAAAAAATGCTATGAAACGATAATCAATAAATGCTTGTGAGCAAATGGCATGAGGTTATAATCAATAAATACTTGAGAACAAATGGTAGGAGACAATGATCAATAAATGCGTGTGAACAAATGCCATGAAGCTATAATCAGTAAACGCGATTGTACAAATGGTATGAAACGGTAATATGTAAATGCGTAGGCACAAATGGCATGAATTGATATTCAATAAATAGGTTGGCACAAATGGTATTAAACGATTATCAATATATGTGTGTGAACAAATGACATGAAGCTATAATTAAGAAATGCGTGTGTATAATATGAATAGATAATAAATACATGTGACTAAATAATAGGTCATGATGATCAATAAATGTGTGTGACCAAATGGTAGGAAACGATGATCAATAAATGCCTCTTTAAAAATGCTATGAAAGGATGACCAATAAATACCTGTGAACAAAATGTACGTATCAATAAATGCATGTGAAGAAATGGTACGAAATGATAATCAAAAATGCGTGTGAACAAATGGTATAACATGACGATCAATAAATGCGTTTGAAATACTGGAATAAAACCATGATCAAGCAAACCTGTGAACAAATTGTATGAAATGATGATGAATGAATGCATGCGAACGAATGGTATTAAATGTTGATAAATAAATGCGTGTGAACAAATGGTATGAAACGATAATCCTATAATGAATTTTCCTGAGTAGTTTCTAGAGAATGTTGTGTAGGCGTGAAGGAAGTCGTTCCGAGTTTGCTGAAGTTCTTTCATACGTACGCCCTTGGGAAAGCCACGAATACATTTCTCCCTGCGCTTTATCCTATCGTTAGATCTCGTGACTAAAACTCTATCCAGGTAATAATAGCAAAAGATTATCTTCCTCCTCTTCCTTTTGTCGTTGTTGACAGTATCCAATATGATAATCGATTTTTGAGTTGTTAAAAATGCATTCATAAACATTATACAACAGATCAATGGTTAATAAATTAATAACACTGACTATTTCCGGAGTAGTGCTTTTGTTCGGTGCTTCATAAAATTAACCTCAAAAAATATCTATGAAAAATCATAATCCTTCTCTATAAATCAAAATCTTGGAGTTGTTGTCCACCGGAAAAAAAATTGATTAATGTGTTGATATGAAACTTTGACAAAGAAACTAAACAGATTGTGTTTATACACTTTGAAAAAATATCAGGTTTTTAGTAGAAAATAATTAATACACGCTAACAAAGCAAAATCATCGAAACTAGTGCTCTTTCTAATATTTGATTAAATTCATTAAGTCGTGTCTTTAAACAAGAAGTTTTGATATCAACGTTATAACTGATTTATTATTAGACGAAGCGATTTTATTATTACATGTGATTCAGAATAATTTCGTCTTCTTTATTTTGATTTTTCACAATGTTTCGGCTGAGTAGCCTCCGACTTCTTTCGGGTGTCGAATGTTTTCTGGAATGTCGTCAAAGGAGAGCATATGCTTCCTCTCACATAGATGTAGCGTCGAGTGCTTGCGTCTTTGAATTATATTCTCCTAGCTCCTACCCCTTCCCCTACCCATATACAGGATGTTCCAAAGGTCAGGCAGCAACTGAAAGAAAACATATATTTGCGAAACAGCTAAAGCAGAGGACATTTGCAAGACATCATCTTGTATAATTAGACCAATAAAATTTCCAAATGTATGTATTATTTCATTTGGTAAATAAATGTAAAATTTAAACTGTTTTTCAATGATAGCACAACTTTTGGGACACCCAGTACTATATTCATTCTCGGTTATCTCGATGTTTGTGAGGGTCCCTTTGACCGTCTCCTTCTCTACTACTGTTACCTCTCTATTATTTCATAATGGTTGGTAAACTCTCTTCTCCCTCCAAGCATTCTCAGGCTTACGGCCACATCATGTTGAAACACCGGTTCCCGTGCGATCACCGAAGTTAAGCAAGGTCGAGCCTGGTCAGTATCTAGATGGGTGACCACTTGGAAATGACTGGTGTTGTAAGTCATGATATGCGGGTGGGTGTAACGAATACTGACACAGAATTGTTAATAGGAGAGCCAAGTTCCAATTCCAGTTAGGTTCGTTATACTCACGTACGCGCAAATACCCTTGGGAAAGGTATGCATCCACCTCTTCTCCCCCGCTATGGATTAATTAATAAGAATTACCATCTCCAAAATAATAAAATTCCGTGTAAAATATTTAAATTTCAGCATTAAATAGCCAAATAGATTAATAGATTGGTATGCCGCTAAACAAAACAACACGTCAAGAGCGAAACATAATGAAAAAATAAAAAAATAAAGATGAGAAAATTAGTCCGAATCAAGCCAAATAAACATTTTTTTTAATTAATTATAGTGCCATGCGAGATACACGCTTAGGCGATCATGTCACTTTCGATACATGACTGACGAGGCAGATTTTTTTTCGCAGTAGGTTGCCATTTCCTTTCTGCAGTAGACCCGTTGCCATCCAAGGCTATAGAACCCGATCTGTCCTGCTATTTACCCAGAAGAAGAGGATTCATACCTTTCCCAAGGGTATTAGCACGTAAGTGAATGTAATGGATTCGACTGGAATTCGAACTCGGCTCTCCGATTCCTCAATCCAAACCGTTATCCAAATATGTAGAGTCATTGTTTAATAAAATGAAGAATTCTTTCTTTTGCAGATCTGACCCAAGGCTTCGAGGATGGTTTGAACAATGTTTCAATTCGACAAAGTCTTATCCGGCATAGCACCAATGTTACTCTTAATAAACTTATTGCTCCATGTTGTGTTCCAATCCGTTACGATGCCCACAACATCCAATACACAATTGATGGTGAAATCTACAAGGGAACGATTCGGGAGATGTCGATAGCTGAATGTGGATGTCGCTAGTCTACAAAATAAAATCTAACCAGTCAAAATCTTTTCCCCTTCAGCCAAAATCTTTTCCCCTACCCACCGATATAGGTGGAATGAATGCGCGATCTAATGAGCATTGTTAGTTGTCGCTTAGTTGACAAATCGCCTCTCTTGTTGAAGTTACATTAAATGGCATATAAATAAATTGACACAAATCTTTTAAAAGATTCAATAATTTAATGGATGTGTCTTCAAAAGATGCAATAATTCACCTAATAGTTGACTTTTATATTCTCTATTTTCTTGTACTTAAACAAAAATTAAGAAATTTGTCAAATAAGACCTCAACTAAATGTAATATTAATTCCTTTTTAAGAACTCTCCATAACAGTAGTCAGTATATTTCCCAGAATTCATTCCATTGCTTGTTGACTCATTGACAAATTTTATCGAAAAGAAAAAATAGACTAAAAAATACATGAGTGGATCAGTAAGTTCTTAACTGCATTTAGCTGAATTTTGATCTGAAATGTTCACTGTTTAATGTTTAGTAGTCAACGGAGAAGGAGTTTATGTTGAAAAATAAATATTTATGTAAAATAATGATTTTTTTTCATCATTAAGTTAAGGACTTATTTTGAAGAAGCTTAGGTTTCATTACTTAGGTAAATTTCCTTAAGGATAAAATTTTCAAAATTATGACAGTTTTCTTTTACAAAAAAATGTATTTTTAAGAACAAATGATAAAACAATCTAAAAAGTAGTTCCATTTATATTTCTATGAATAAATTCGTAATATAAATCCTCGTATGTCTCAATAATAATAAACAATTCGAGCATTTCTTTCGCTTTGGTGTATAAAACATCCAAATCTGTATCTCGTGATTTTTTTATGGCTCGACAATGTTTGTTTTTTAACCCTGGCTAGTGAAAAAGACAATCCCCCCCCCACCCGAATATCTGATTGACAACCATATTATTATTGACTCTCAGTTCATTTTGAGACTTCATAACATTTTAAGACTGTTTAACTTGATGTTCAGACAGAAACACTACGAGAGGCACTGGAAAGTCCTCGTTCCAAGCAAGAAGCCATTTAATTAAAATTATGTTTGATCATTTGGTTATATTTTGATAAACGAACCGACAACTTATCAGCATATATATCTTATGTTGCCGACTGTAATATTTCTGCAAAACTACTAAAGTTTATTATATTCCTATTTAAATGACATTTTCATTAAAAAGTTTAAAATCCTTTCATTTTTTTTTTTTCATCTTTTCTTCATTGTTCAAGAATGTTCCATCTTATATTAAGACCTCGGCTTGGTTCACGGTTGCTCGCAGATACAATCTCACTAAATGGATAACGCCGGTAAAGTCTATGTCATCCTTAAATAAAAGACCTTTTTTTTTTTTCAATTGTGCTCTATTTGTACGCGCGGAAGCACGCAGACATGCGTGTAAACAGTTTCTTACAAATCAACTGCAGGAACGCGAAATAAAGCAACAAAATCGAAAAATCCCTACCTTGATAAAAAAAAATGTCCAATTTTATTCGCAGCTGACAATTCTCTCGCTTCAATCTAAAATTGCCCACTGTCGTTACTTATAGTTTTTGTACATGCCTTAACTTACCATAATTAAAAATACTTGAGCTATTTTGATCAAAATCTGTTCAAAAATTAAAATTATGACTTATCAATTTTAAGTTTTTACGACCATTATTTATTACAATAAATACATTCTCATTCTTTGCTCCCTAATTTTTTCGTTTCTTACTTTAATTTTTTTTGAAAAGCGAAAGTTGTTCTCACCTAATTTTGTCCTGGACAAATAAGGCGGTTCCAGAACAACACTTTCAAACACTAAATATTTTGTTATTTTAAAACTACTTCATGGAGAAATAATGTTCCTATGATAAGAAGCAATTGAAAACGTTCAGTAGCATCTCTTCTTAAACACTGCCACATTGCAGGCCTACATTTTCTCTAATTTTCTTCTTTGTTTTGCTTCAACTATACAAAAATTATCGAGATAATACGTCTGTCAGAAGTTCTTTTGTCTTTATTTCTCTTAGTAATATAAGAGTTGCAATTTTTCTTGTCTTTTTACGTTGCCTTTGCATTCAACTGAATACGTCTGCTTCATGTTAATTTTATATACTTCATTTCTGATCTTTTTGTCAGTATTGAAAGAAAGAAAGAAAAAGATTGATTGATTGATTCTATTCTATTTGATAATTCTATGACGCTAATTTTTTCCGATGAAAAATGTCTTTTCAAACATAAGAATTCTAGTTTGTTTGAATACAAAGACATTCAGTTAATATTCTTTCTCCTGTTTCGAAGAAAAAGATTTTTTTTTCTTTCAAGGGTAAAAACTGAAAATCATTGGCTATTTTATTATTCATTCCCCTTCTAATCTCTCCTTTCTCTCACTCACTCACTCACACACACACACACACACACACACACGTACGCACATTCATTTCAAGAATATACGGAATTAAGATGAAAGATGTTTTTAATTATCCTGATTTTCCTTATCAGTCTGTAATGAAACGATTTTACATGAAAAGATTTTCTCATAAAAAATTAGCCAACGACAGATTGCCGGAGTTATTAAAAAATGTGCGAATACAGTTTTTAAATATCTTTTAAAGTACATTTTTTACACTTCTTAGACGAGATTTCTTAGTCATTGGCTTTAAAAAGCATTTGTTTTTACTATACTAAAGTAATGGACAAATGAAAATATATTTACGGCATTTGCAGCTTAAGCATTAACAGACTTGTGTCATATTTACTGCTCATTTAGTCTACTCTAAATTAAAGATAACCCTTCCAAGCACAGCGCCAAAAGATAAAATAAAAAAAAAAGTGAATGGGCATTTTAAATCAGATTTTATCTTTTTGAAGATTCTTATTTTGATATTTTTTATCTGATCCTTTTTAGCAAAATGAACATTTTAGAGAGCGATTACACCCACTGTAAACATTTTTTGTCTTTTGTTTTTAAATACATAAACTATTTAGTCTTTTTGCTTCTCGCTTGTACTTATTTTCTTGAACGAGGAGACCAATATAATTTTCCCATATATAAAAACTTATATAAAATGTGTGGAAGCTAATTTTGAAAGAAAAGGAAAAATGAAGTTTTCTTATTTATTTTGAAAATTAATGCTGGTAACGATTTTAGATAAATGGCAGCATTGTCATTGATTTAATCCAATTTTAGTCTTCTGTTTAGTTTTCAGTTTCAGTAAAAATGGGGAGGTTAAGCACCCCCCAATCCAAGCTCTCCAAGATCCCCTAGAGCATTCTGCAGGCCTTTATTAGAAAACTGAAAGCCAAGGTGAAAAAATATATTAAATTTTTAATTTTTAAAACAACTTAAAATATTGTCTGTCGGTGATTTCATTTTTTTCCCTTCAGCAAACAAATTTATTTACTATAAATACATCTTAAAAACGTTGACGGAGAACTCTTCTCAATGTGATTAAAAAGGCCAAATTTTTGGTTGAAATAGTTGCGTTTTTCTTACCGATATTCGAGCCGAGTTATAAAAAAAAAAAAGTAAGACAGGATTTCAAATTCCGTAGTAGGCAAACACTCCCCAATTAGAATATTAACATAATCTTCCTTCCTATTTTCTCTATCTGGCCTTGTATTGCATGTACTAAGTCAAATTTAATAAATATTAACAAATTATAAATATAGCTGAATTCTACAATAATAGGAAGCGAAAGAGTTCTTTAATTTTGATCTCGTCGACAGAATTCGTTCATAAAAGTCAATTTTTAATCATTATACAGATAATGTCAAAATTTTAAAATGATGGTTGTGTTTTGTGTGACATTTCTACGGCATCTACTTAAATGTTATGGAATGTTTAAAAGGTATTTTTAATTATGCAGTTAGTTAACATCAGGTGACATAATCACCAATCATTAATAAATCTCAACAACATTAAAAACAGCTGCATTGTTTGTCTATATAGTCATTTCTTTGCGATTAGACCGATTATATTCTTAAACAAAACATTCATCTGCGTCGCAGCGTTTCGCAATGTACGTAGGATATTGAAAAGATACTTTGTTATCAATATGGTGGAATCGGATGATTTGGGCAATTTGGGAAAATATTAAATTAAAATCTAAAACTTATTTTTATTTGCGTAAAAGTACTTCACTTTTTTATTAGTAACTTTACGTTATTTTCTTGCCATTAAAACCAATATTTAAACTTTAAAAGTTATTTAAATTATTGCAATAGATTTCAAATTTTTAATTTAAAATGTCCGTGTCCATACACTAATCATAGTTGATACTTTACAAGGTTGAATGTCTATTAACTACAGACATTTCTCTTTGGTTGAGTCGATAAATTTATACAAGGGTATGGTGTGACAGGATCTCTTTAATAAAAATCTTTCCGTTTTTATTGATTATTTTAAAATGTTTCAGTTTGATATTATAATTATGGAAACAATCATTACTTTCAAATAAATATTTTGATAGTTTCCGCAAATTTTTAATACACAATGGACGATAAACATGTTGCAATTATACCGAACAGTCATTATTACACTTAACTTTCTGGATAATCACATTTACATCCAGCAGTTATCAATCTTATCTTGCTGGATAACTTTGTCGTTAATGTTGTTACGTTTGACTCATCGAATTAACAAAAGAGACAATGACGAATGATATGCATTAATATATTTGATCCGTAGAGTTTAATTTTTAAAAAAATTCACTGACCAAAAAAGTAAAAAGAAAAACCGCTTTCCAATTTAATGCGATTCGTTGAAATAACGAAAACATTCACAATGACTAATCTTTTCAAATCGGAAAAATCTTTGTAAAAGGAAATAATAACAAGTAAACTCATTTGTTTAATTTCTAACGTTTAAAGACATGTTTTCTTTTTATTCCATTTCATCTTCAATGTGTTTTTGTTGAGAATTACATTCAACGAAAGATTCAAAGCTTATTAAATTATTAATGAAAAACTTCAGTGTTTGTTTTATTTCTTTTTGTTGTTTTCGAATTATTCAATAAAATTTCAGATTGTTACGGGGCCGATAAGGATGTCGCCCCCGCAAGCTTTACGAAGAAAGGTGTGAACAGTGGGAGACAATGAGGGGACAAAGGCAGAGGTTAAGAATAACAAACGTCGGATTTGTCGATCTGGACAAATGTACGTACAGGAATTGTTTGGTATAGTTCGATCGTGAAGTCAGGGAGTCCCAATCGAAAGATAATTTTTGAGTTCAAGGCAGCAGCTCGGAGACAGGCAGATGGAACAGCGGTATTCGAGGTCCAGTTGATCCCCGGATGTTCCCCTTTTGTGGTGAGCGCGTCAGCGTTTAAGAAGAGAGAGGATCGGCATAGACAGTGCTGGGGTAGCCTGTTCGTCCTTAGAATGACAGTCGTGTAAGAACGCAGCTTGGTAGTCCTTAAAAAGGACTATCATATATCATGTGGCCAGGTTAATCCTGAAAAGGACTATCGTATATCATGTGGCCAGGTTAGTCCTAAAAAGGACTTTCGCATATCATGTTCGTGCGGTCAGCGACGAGGGTCGGCCAGGTAAAGGTGAGAGGGGGTGAGAGGGGGAGCACGTCGCTCTACTCCGGAGCCAAGTCAGCCAAGTGATATTTAGCTACCCACCCACCCACGAGGGTTACATGTGGCACAAGGCCAGGTTTAACGTGGGATCTCCGAGCCCGTAGGCTCGGCCAAAAATATTCCCTCTTTGAACCCGCATAAACGGATTCAGGGACAGTCAACCACTCCGAACGCGACTCTGCCCTTCGGCGGAGCCTCGTCCGGGTTCCTCTCCGCCCGAAGGCAGAGAGTTAGACTATTAGCCAAGTTAGCGGCTGTGTTTATGTCGGCTGCTGTTAGCAATATCTTTTGGTTGATGACTAAAAATTACCCTCCGCATTTTGACTGTACACATGGGTTTCATTTAGACACCATGTGTATATGAAGTAGTTTCTGGTCATTATTTTTAGTTAGGAGGGTTTGTTTATGTTTCGTTTGTTTTTGCTTTTTGTGTTTCGTTCTCTGAAAAACGCTGAGTCATCGGAAATTAATGGCATTCGTTCTGTTTCCCGCGGTGACGCTTTCGGACGTTTGAGTAACCGACAGTAACTTCCGACCGGGTGTGATAAGATGATGTGATGTAAGAAGGGTCACTATTTTGTATGATTTTTAATGAAATTGTGTGCTTGGTACTGGTAAAATGTTTTTTTATACGCGGACAAAAGTAAAAAAAAAAAGACAGTTAGAATGTTAGAATGGAATAATATTTGATGATCATCATCATCCTCATCCTCATTAGTCCTATGAGAGAGTTTAGTCTTGGAGTCGGCTAAGCAGTTGAGCTCCTTCCTTATGTTTCGATTGCACACCAATGCCTAAATAACTGTGAATGTGCTTCAAGTTCATTCAGTTCCATTTTCAGCCTCTTCTCTCTCCGTGTCTCTCTCCCCTCCCACAAAGATAATGTTACCTTGTGGGATGGCAACGAAAAGATTGTTGGTTCATGTGACACTTTAACGTTCTTTTCTTGCCAGTGAATATGAGGTTTTCCGACTGGCCTGTTTCTTCTCTGACGGTGTCTCGAACTTGAATCATTTATGATGCAGTCTACACCTACGATGGCTTTGTAGCATCTTATTTCTAACGCTTGGATTAATCGCTGTAATTCTCGTTTTAATGTCCAAGAGTCACGGGCGTACAGAAAGGTTGAGAAGGTCTATGCGCACGGCCGTCTAATTTCAGGCAGATGTCCTTTTCTTTCCAGATGATACCTAATTATTTCTATTCTGGAGTCTTCTTCGCTGAGAATCGGGCCATTATAACCTAAAGTTCTTGACCACCGATTTTTATCTTGGTGGAAAGTAATTTCTCACTGTGCGTCATGATTTTTTTAATTTTGTTTACATTTTTTTTTTTTGTCTTAGCTTTTTTTTCGGCATTAGAGAATTTTTATTCGGATCATTCAGCAGACTGACGAGTTCGTCTTTTTTACTAGCTAGAATATCTATGTCAAATGCAAAGCGAAGGTTACGCCCTCCAACAAAATATAAAATGGATTGGTTTATTAAGATAATTGTAAAATGTTGAGCTTCAAATTTGTTACGGCCCGGAAAGAATACATACTAAATCATTCTGAAATATGACATTAATTGAAATACTTGAAAGGTATAGATTTATTATCAGTTTGCATGGATTTTAGTAGCCAGGTAATTAGAACGATAGCAACGGACTCTTGTCGCTTCTGTGGCTGTCTCGCCTTCGGCAAGTACCCCGCCAAAATGGTACCTTGAATCTCACCATGGTTGATTTGCCAAGAAGGTGACTTCTTGATAATATCATTGGGAAGTGCCTGGGAACTATAATACGGACTGACTCAAACCTTGTGAGTGAAAATTGCATAGCTGAAACATTTTAGAAACTGTTGTTGGTTGTGCTAACACGAAATCATAAGTCATAGTGACCGAGGGTTTTAACGTACAAATTGTTCAAACTGTTGATCACACCAGATTATACGCTCTCTCTCTCTCTCTCAGAAACTGTAATTAAAGTCCGCTCAGCATAGTTGCAGTATAAACTACAGGTCTGCTTTGTGGGTGTTGACATAACACAAATGTGCCTGAGCAGGCGTCTGCAATAGGAATTAGCTAACCAACTTAGCAGACGGGAATAC
Source organism: Acanthosepion pharaonis (assembly GCA_903632075.3). Classification (NCBI taxonomy): domain Eukaryota; kingdom Metazoa; phylum Mollusca; class Cephalopoda; order Sepiida; family Sepiidae; genus Acanthosepion; species Acanthosepion pharaonis. The sequence goes on along the minus strand of CAHIKZ030004892.1, from coordinate 1,362,812 downwards.
TTGAAAACAAGCGGCTAGCTATACCTAGATTTTATCATCGATTAACTCAAATTACATCAAACCATGATCAATAAATGATAACTTTTGCAGAAACTACAATAATACCGACGAGTCTGAAAAGCCTTTGTTCAAGTTTGTCGTCTAACATACTCTCGTTAAGAGAAAGTCAATGTGAAGTAACACTCGACAATGGAGTGAAGAGTAGAATTTATTTACATTTTCACCTCGGATGATATGCAAAAATGCTTACAGAGTTCGTCTCGCGATTCTACCACATACGTAGGAGTTGGTATTGCATTTGAATTGTAGAGAAAGATCACGTGGGGGGGGGGTGAATATGTTCGTGTATGAGCTTTATCGTCGAGCACGAATAGAAGTTTTCGTCGCTTAGCAACCTCAATTAATGCTGTTAACTCCTGACGCTATTGTTACTGTCTTCAATCGTCGGTGTCGGGTTTCACGAAGTTGCCGGACAAAAAAAATAAAAGGGTGAGGGATAAGCAAATAATCGCAACAGCTGGAATGAGCCTTCTACCCTGGATTCAATATTGTTGACGGTATGATATCTTTTGGCAAATACCGAATCTCAACATTTTCTCAGCACACATAAATTAATTGTGGATGATGCTATCATATTGTGGATGTAGATGATATCAAACGTTGTCTACGACAAAATAATTCGTTTGGTTGAATTGCAGTAAAGGAAACCGAAGTTAATGGGAAAAAAAAAAACAAATGCAGGAAAATGTGAAATGTTTCCTAAAGTCAAAGTGAATGGCTAATTTCGAACTGAAAAATGGTTATTTTGTTAGATGAATGTAGAACTGAATTTATTGCAAGTTCGAGACAATATGTAAAAAGACTTCCAATTAGCGATTTAGAGAAAACAATATGGAAAGCAATTAAAGAAAATCGAAAAAGAGTTATTTTATGCAATGAGAACTTTCGAAAGAATATCAATATATACTACACCAAATATATGGAAATTCGTACTTTTTCAACATGATGGTGTTAGTTGTCACACTTGGAAGTTGACTGTCAATTATTTAAAAGAAAAAAAAACTTCATACATTTTGAAATTGTGCAAACCAGTCCTCTGATTTAAATTGTGCAGAAAAAATGTTGGAATGTAAAAAAAAATGGAAGGTAAAAAATAAATTACCAGAGACACGGGCGACGAGAAAGAATAATCGGGCAAATTCTGATTATTCTTTCAATTCGAACTTGGTATCACACATCTGTAGTTTTTGCTTCAGATTGAAAGCAGTGTACTAAATAGCAATAACTTTCTCTCTCTCTCTCTCTCTCTCTATCTATATCTATATATATATATATATATATATATATATATATATATATATATATAATTTATATAATTGGAAATACGGTTTAATTATCAATAAATCTGAGGATTATTTCAGTTAATAAGTTTACTCAGTGGGAAAATACATACATCCACCAAAAAAAAAATCTTTATTTTACGAGCCTTGTTTGAAATCAGTTTGTGTCTCATCAATAAAAACGAATCTCTGATTTAAAGTAATTTTTACTGATGTAATTGTAATGATAAAAAAAAATTATAATCGAATTAATATCAACAAGACGGTATATAAACATATACGAACTTCGTAAAGAGCATCATTATTTACAAAATAAAAATAATGCTAGAAACGAAATAATAATTAATGCGCGATCATTATAAAGAGCATGATTATTTACAAAATAAAAATATGCTAGGAAGGAGCATTTTCTTTTATTTTGCAAATAATCATGATCTTTTCAAACTTCATGCAAAATTTGCGCCTTATTCGTTTTATTTTAATTTAAAAAATACTTTATTATATTATTTAATTTGTTATTTAATTTGTCATTGCTATTCTACACGGGAAAAAAGGTTCTAATTTAATTTATTTTTGTTTAAAGTTTTATGTTATAAATAAAACTACAGTTATCAAAAACGAAATACATTGCTTTACGGTAGTGCGTAGTGATTTCTGCGACGAAAAATTAAAAAGGGCGCGGAAAATAAAAATTAAAGAAATACAGAACACTAGCAGTGCAATAATGAAGACATTGGTATTTATGTTTAAAAAGAAATTATCCTTAACATTACATAATCAATAGTTTAAGAATTAATATTTTATTCTATACGATTTTATGAAACTTAGTAGAATGAATAATTTTATTTTTTAAACTACATTAGTAGTATTTTTTAGTTAAATGATAGTTTTGAGTTTATACATTACTTCAAATTTTTTTATTTTTTTCAAACTTGTTTAATGTCATAAAATAGATAATCGCATCCAATGTGTGTGTGTGTGTGTTTTTTAATTATTCTGAAATTAAGAGTTATTGAAAATAACTATATCATATGAGGGAAACAGTAGTCAAAGATGGTCATTCAGAATGTTTTTCCTTTTTGAACATCCGTATCAGAAATAATCTAAGAGTTGTTAAAATGAAAAAAAAAAGTTAAAATTCTTTTAAAAAACTCGAAAATGAGATTAAACTAGATAGCTCGTAAGATTCGCTAAAAAAAAAGAGCATACATGATGGATGTACATGGCGCAGTTCTCTCCAACAACACCAAACGTGAGCAAAACCTGTAACGTATATCAATTCACACCATGAGACTAGAGATTGAGCGAAAATACACTAGGAAATGTAGCTTCCAAAATCTATGCTGTAGACACAAACAGCCATTATTTGAATGAGGACAGAATCTGTTGTCATCACTGAGCACTACAAAGCGAATTTGTGGTTTAAGTCGAACTCTAGGCACGCGCGCATGTAATCCTGTCGCTCTATACTGATTCTCCTTCAGACGCATTCGCTCTGATTTCTACTGTGGATAAACGAGCGGTTTGAAACTGTTGTTTCACAATGCGTCAATCGTGGCCAGAGTCTGTATCACGTGGCGCTCCAGAATCCGGTCTACGGTGTTATAACGTCCATTTGACTATTATTGCCGACATCGAAGCATCACCGACGCGTCACGCCCAATATGCACAGCAATTCTTTAATCTCTCACAGGCCCATAATTTCTGAAACAGAAAACTAACTGGCCAAAGGGAGCACGTGTGCGTCTTCGTGGCGTGAAACTTATTATTTGGATTGGATTTTTTTTTGACGCAATGAACCTTATCGCATTAGGCTTCACCGTCTAAACCGAGCCATGCTCTTGTATGAGTGTAACTATATCACAAGATGATCAAAGTCTTTGAAAATGTTATCCGAATATCTACTAGCCACGAACAATGAACATCCTGTACCTAGATTTAAATCAGCATCGTCCTTCAATGTGTTGCAATCTTATTTTTCGTCAGTGTACTCATAAATATTTTAAATCTGTTAGAGTTTAGTTTTATTTATCTGATAAAAATTGAAATATATCCATTAGATAACATTTTCTCTTTCTCTCTCTCTCTCTCTCTCTCTCTTCTCTATCTATCTATCTATCTCTTCTCTCATTTTAATTTCCTTTGCGTCAGTCTTCTCCACGTCAGCGTTCTTTCTTTTTATTTTAATTCTTTGTCCTTTTCCTTTTTTCTTTCTTACTTTCGCCAGTTCAACAAATGACAGAAGCAGACGACAGCGTCACTGAAAGCGATACTGAGGATTACGACCGCACCTCCTTTATCAAATCCCATTTGAGAATGTCTTATTAAATTAATTTCGGTTATATTTTATTTATCTAGGATTTTTATCTATACAACTAACAAACATATGTCAACCTAAATCACTGACTCTTTCAATTTTGTTAAAACTTGCCAGAATAGCAAACTGAAATTCTCGAAATATTAGAGCTATTTGACCTTTGTTTACGGAGGTACAAGGTCATCAAATCGTGACCTTTTCACCTTTTTGCGTAACGTGACTGTTTTTAAATTCAAGTAACTAAAAACAAAATATTAAAACTGGAGAATTAGTTTTAGTTTCATTTTAAAACTCTTGCATAGCTCTTTATTTTCTTCTTTAATATTTCTTTCGCGAAAACTAAAAAGCTTGGCTTTGCCCTTAAAATAATCAAATACACTTCCTTCAAAAAATTCAAACTTTGTACATTAATCCCTTGAGTAATATAGGACAAAAGAGCAAAATTCTACAATTGTTTGACAAAGAGTTCACTGTATAAAAATAAAGACAAACAACATTTGTAAAACATTTTTAGATTGTTAAATTGAATTGGATTGACCGGAAACACATTTTATTCATCAATTCAATATCAAATTATATAAGATTAATAAAAATAGGTAAAAAACAGGGGAAGAGAGTAATTCCACTTAAAATTGTATCTGAAGTGTCATTTTTGACGTTTTTTATAACAGTATAACAAGCAAATTTAACATAATGGCGCGCCTATTTAGATAATTCTAGATTCTTATTTTTGCAAATGAGAATATTGAAAAGATGAAATGTTATTTTCAACCAATGAAGAGCACGAAGAGAAAAACGTACTTCTCCAAGAAAAAAGCTCAAATACAGGAACTATTGCTGGCACACAGAAATGACACCATTTCAAGCCAGTTTTCCCGGCACCTCTTTCATTTGCCTTTATTAAATGATTCTCATCCGAGAGAGTTACTAAAGTCATCAGAACTAATGAGAAAAATACATAGTTTTGTAACTGCCGCAAAGGAACACCATTGGTGGGTGTCATTATATGATGGAGAAGATATCAGCGAACAGAAACATTACTTCATTCCCATTGGCCCAAACGCACCATCTGTATAACGTCGTCAACCAGATTTACCTATCATAGAATAGTTAGCTATTTTAACACAAGTCAAGGAATCTACTACTAATGGACAAACTGGTAGAACTTTCAAAGATACTTTGAAATCATCCAAAACTAAGAAGAATTCAAAAACGTTACTTACATGTGTCGATTATAGATTTAAAAAATAAGGGAAGGGGACATATCAGTATTAGGCTTAGGTGTGGTGAGGGTGAATGGTGACAGACGAAGAAGAAGAAGAAGAAGAAGAAGAAGAAGAAGAAGAAGAAGAAGAAGTCTGCGAAAGTGATTACGAAGAAGATTACGAAGACGAAGAGTACATGAATGCTGCGATGAAGGTTAGGAAGGAGAAGACTACAAAGTCGAAGAAGGATACACAGAATTCGAAGAAGAAGAGTAAGAAGAAAAAGACTACGAAGAAGAAGAAAAAGACTACGAAGAGGAAGAAAGAAAAGACTACGAAGAGGAAGAAAGAAAAGACTACGAAGAGGAAGAAAGAAAAGACTACGAAGAAGAAAATGAAGACTACGAAAAAGACTATGAAGAAAAAGAAGAAGAGAAAGAAGAATATAAAGACCACGAAGAAAAACTACAAAGAAGAAGATGAAGAAGAAAATACTGTAAAGAAGAAAACTACGAGGAAGAAAACTGAGAAGATGACTATGAACGAAAAAAATGCGAAAAAAAAATACAAAGAAGAAGACTACGAAGAAGATACGAAAAAATGAAAGACTACGAAGATATAGAATACGAAAAAGAAGACTGTGAAGAATATTACGAAGAAGAGAAATATAAAAGAGAAGAAGAATATAAAAACTCCGAAGAAAGAATATGAAGAAAAGGGTTGCAAAGTAGACTACGAAGGAGAAGACGACGAAGAAGAATACAAAGACTGCGAAGAATAAGATTAAGAAGAAGAATACGAAGAAGAAAACTGTGAAGAAGAAGAAGAAGAAGAAGAAGAAGGCTACAGAGTAGAAAACTACAAAGAAGAATATTACGAAAAAGAAGAATAAACGGAGAAACGAAGAATGACTAGAAAGAAGAAAAATACAATGGCTGCGAAGATCACGACGAAGAAGTATACGAAGTTGAAGGAGAAGAGACCACGAAGAAGTAGAATAAAACTATGATGTAGAAAAATACGAAGAAAAAAAGACTGCGAAGAAGAACAGGATGACTATGAAAACTAAGAAGAAGAAATAAAAGAAGAAGAAGAAATGCTACAAAAAAGACTGCGAAGAAGAAGACAAATGCTCCAAGAAGAAGAAGAAGAATACTTAGAAGATTAAAAGAGTTTAAAGAAAATGAAGAACAAAAGAACACGAAGAAAAAGATTACTACTATTACGAAGAAAACTAGAAGAAAAGAAGAAGAAAAAATAAGGGAGATGAAAAATGGGAAAGCACCAGACTTGGATAGAATTGCATGTGAGTTTAAAAGGAAGAGGAGATATTGTTTTAAAATGGTTTTGCAAATGTATGTCAGAGCAAGGGATTGGCAGAGAACCGTTACACTGTCAGTCTGTAAAAAGAAAGGGGAGATAAGCAAGAATTACACCATTGCAATTTAGAAAGGGCAGAAAAGGTGACTATCCTTTAAGTAAATGATTTCGGATGTGGGACCCCTTGAAAACTGGCTACAGGAGTAGAGTTCTGAAAGGGGATTTATGATACCGTCAAAGGAATAAAACGGCGGGTGAATCGTATTGAGTGTTATTTTAAATGTTATATTTATTATATATTCACGTCTGAGCAACCCTTATAAAAATTATTTTTTATAAAAAAAATCTATTAAATTTTTTTCAGAAATTATCATAAACTGGTACTACAGTGGATGCAAATTTAAAAACAAATAGACATACAAAAAATAAACAAAATAAGACAAACTTTATCTGTATGTTCAGTCTCATTCAAAGTAAACTCGATGACCTAAAAAATAACGATTTTCTAAATGTTGTTTGATTTTATGTCTATGTTATGCAATGAATGAGTTATCAGCCAATTACAGCTTTTTTGGTATTTTGTTCTACATTACGTAAGAGATTAATGGACAAATTTGAAATTTTTTCAGAGAAGGTGTATTTTTTTTATTAAAGGTCAAATGTAAGCTTTCATTTTTCACATTAGAGATATTGAATAAGAGGCAATTTAAAGGACTACTTAAGAGCTTTAAAATGAAACCAAAATCAATTCTCTGGTTTTAATAGTTTTTAGTTACACCAATTTAAAACAGTCATGTGCTGTATAAAAAAAAGGTGAAAAGGTCACGAATTTGTGACCTTGTATCTCAGTAACCAAAAGTCAGACAGTTGTAATATATTGGGAATTTCAGCTAGCTATATATATGCATGTATGTATATATGCTATTATGATGGGGGGGGTCAATGCCAATTTGTGACTGGGTTGACATGAAATGACCTCAATTAGATTTTACAAACTAAAAGAATTCTGTTTTTATTTTTTCACTAAGAGTAACACACACACACACATATATATATATATATATATACGAGGACGGGCTGAAATATTGTATACATTAATTCCAAATCTTCTTATTTATAGCTGCATTGTTTCTTTCCAGGTAAACTGACATCTGACTGTTCAAAGAGGACTGTTTACCCTGTTGGTCAAAAATCATCAACACCAGATAGGATGTCATCATCATTTCGAGATTGGATGCCAGTCAAGTGTTTTTTTTTTATGTTGGGAAACAGATGCTAGTTAAATCAGGAGAATATGAAGGGTGATCAAGCATTTCAAAGCCACACTCCCGCACAGTAGCCATTGAAACTAAAGACTTGTGTGCTGGAGCATGGTCCTGATGAAACAAAACCCCTTTGGTCAGTTTTTAGGGTATTTGGTCTTGATAGCGTTTCGTAACTATCTCAGAAAGTTGGCATTAGCATAGTACTCTCTCTATTAATGGTGTGGTCCTTTTGAAGACAATCAATAAACACAATACCTTTTGCATCCAAACAGACTGAAGTTATCACCTTTCATGTAGATGAAACGACCATGACATATTTCGGGCAGGTGTGAAGCATGGATTTTCTTTGTTTCTGGCTCAAAGTGATGAACGCGACACTCACCCTGGGTTATGAAACTTTAAAGAAAACCAAGTGGATCTGCTTCAAACAATGCCAGATTTCCCCGTCATGTGATCACCTGGTGTGCTTTTGATCATGGGTCAGAAGACACTGAGCCAAAATCTTCCTCATAATAAGTTTGTTGGCTTGATGAAGATATCTGGGAAGTTTGAATTTACTGATTACGTTGATATATGCAGAATATTCTTAACTGTCTTACGTGATATTCTAATAGCATTGGCTATCTGGTTTATAGTCAATTACCTATCATCCATCACCATGTGGTGAATATGATTAATATTTTTCTCGGAGTTGGAAGTTGCAAGATGTCCAGATCTTGGGTCATCTTCAAGTCACTTCCTTCCCTTCCTAAATTCATCTGCGCACTTTTGCATTGTTGATAAAGCTGGTGCGTCATCCTGTAATGTAGCAACCATGTCAGTATGAATGTCCGGGGGGGGGTGCTAAACTCTTTTTTCGGCAGGTACTCGATAACACCACGATGACAAATCTTGTCCATCTTCAAGTCGTTACTGGTTACATTTGAAGTTTTCTTTGAATGATTGAGATGTCAGTGTACCTGGAAATAAACAATGCAGTTATTAATAAGAAAAAGTTGAAATTAATGCATGCAAGATTAATCCTTCATAGACAGTTTATGAGGTTTTCAACCCGCCCTCGTATATATATATATATATATATATATATATACATATATATATATATATATACCAATGAAACTATGACGAAATAAAATAAATAAAAAGCAATGTATTGTCTGAATTTCTGGGTTGAGGAGTTATCAGTATTTACACTATTTATATTCAGACTATTGTCCTTATCTTTGTTGCTTTTATTACGTTTCAGCCGTTGAACTCTCCGGTCTTCCTCGGGCATATATCGATCTGGGTAACCTACAGGAATTTTGAACTGAGATCCTTTATTTAGTGCCTAGAGATATCTAGTTTTATTTTTTACTTAGTACTGCATAGTTATTGCTCGTCCGTTTCCACAGAGTACGAGTACACACTGTCCTACCCAGGGATTGAACTCATAATCACTATGTCACCAAATTCACAAAGCAACGTTTACTAAGCCGTTGTCCTGTACGATAATTTGCTGAAGTGCCAGTATTTTACCAATTTTGATAAAATATTCTCTACACTTAAATTTTATTTCATTTTTTATGAATTTGATCTTTGGCAAGAATATTACATTGCATATGTATTAAAAGCTATGTAAGTTTGGGAAAAGGTGGTTATATATTTTTTTACATATTTTTAGATCTTTAACCATTCACACTATATTTACTTCTAACAAGACGATCCGACACGTTTGAGTGATTATGTTCCTGATGTAAAATATATTTGTTTAGATGAATACGAATTCGAAAGATTTTTAATTCACTTAAAACAACGATTGCTTGAAAATGTTCTCTTTATACCATGTAATCTGTTTTGCAACTGCAAATGTCTTATTTTAAATTTATGTTTGGCGATAGAAAATAAGGATACTTTATCACGTTGTCTGAAGATTGCGTGGAACTCTGGTTAAGATTAAAGCCGTCCTTTCATAGGATTTAACGTTGTTAAGCAGTTTTTGTCCGGTTTAGGCAATCTAGGCTTCGAGCAATTTACTTAGTAGGTAAGTTTGCCTTTAGGCCTTTTTCCTTTTTTTTCCCCAATATTGTCGTTTTTACTCGAGACTGTATCTAGATAAGAGTTTTAGGTTTTGGCAACTTATCCGTTGGTTCCATCAACTGTTTTTTGTTTTTTTTTTACTTTATCTATAGCTTTTTGATATGCCTTTGAACTCATGCTATTAAAAAGAAAAAACAATGAGAAAGAGAAAAGAGAGGAAAATAAAAAGGAGAATAAAAAATAAGGAGAACAAAGGGGGGCGGATTTCAAATCTCTTCTCCGTCTCTTTATAATTTTTTTTAAAGGCGCTTATGAAAAAGTCGAAACTTTTAAAAATTTCCAAAGAAACAAACCCTTAGCAGAACAAAAATATTTTTAAAATATGCAAATTGTACAAAATACAATATTGAACTTCCACAAAATTTCCCTCGTTCGCCTTAAACTATTAAGGTAGGTTAACAGTTCTTTCGAAATAGAAGTCTGTTATCTCTTAGAAAACAGTTCATGAAAACAAAATTTCCTTTAACAGGAAATGAATGTAAACAACTTTTTTTAGAGCAATAATTCATATAAATCAATTTCTTAGCAACAGAAGAAATTTATTTACTTCGAAAATTTTACAATTCAAAATGTTGTAGGTCGAAGCGGGTGAAAAAGGAAACTCGGCTGACACTGATTCTCTGGGTAATTCAGATAAAATATCCATGGTTTTGGAACAGGTGTTTTCCAATATGGCATGAACTCGCGCAGGTTTAGAAAAGACGTTATTAGTAAAGAGAATTCTTGTAGTTTCTTAAGGGTTCTTCTACCTTTTCTTCTTTTGTAGCAACAGCAGCAGCTGCAGTTTATCATCCGATGATACAGCTTTTCTCGTCAATCCAATCTGGTCCCAGATCACAGCTTTCTCTGCAGTAGGAACAGTAGGTTTACAAGCCTGAGATGGTCAATCCTTTCTTCCCAAATCCCATTCTTCTCACCTGGGTGTGACTTATTCTTTTTTGATTTTGCAGTGACAATTTTCCCCATTTATATAGCGAACAACCGGATGAAAAGCCAACTCAACGTATATTTTCCCGATAGATTAAAAATCGGATATTTTAGCCAATTAAACCGAATCCATTTGCAGTTTAAATTTGGCTATATTTTTGACAACATCAAAGATAAGCTGAAAAATTTGAAACAATGTTTAAACCGTCTGGTTTCATTATGTTATAACATGAATTTGGATTTCTTTTCCTTTTCAAATCTTTACACATCAGTTATCATATATATATATATATATATATATATATATATATATAAACCGCCTAGCTTCATTTCCTTGAAAAAGAACCGTGTTAGTAACATTCCAGTGTTCTTAATTGATTTTTCAAACAATTCAATAGTTTTATTAAAAACATTTATATTAATTTTTACACAATCTAACATTTTAGTTTTTCATACAATTTTAATACTATCATTTTTATTAAAAATCATTTTTATTCTAATTATTAAATTTTGAATAATTACAACAGAGGAACAATGATGAGTGTTGACAGTCATTCTTATAAGTTAGAATAATAACAACTATTTGGCAAAATATTATTTTTACAAAAAAATAAAAATTGATGCAATTAAAACATCATTACAGGTAGAGCTTAAAAAGGACGGTGCAGTAATGGATAGCAGCTCGGATTGAGGAATCGGAAAGCCGAGTTCGAATTCCAGTCGAATCCATTACATTTACTTACGTACTAATACCCTTGGGAAAGGTATGAATCCTCCCCCCCCCCGCCCGCAGCTATGGTTAAATAGCAGGACAGGACAGGACAGGTTTTATAGCCTTGGATGGCAACTGGTCTACCGCAGAAAGAAATGGCAACCTACTGCGGGAAAAAAATCTGCCTCGTCAGTCATGTATCGAAAGATACATGATCGCCTACTTGTGTATCACGCATGGCACATAACTGACTGATCTTTGTCGGATAGAGAAATTTTCAGCACCTCGTCATGTTTAGTTTGTTTTTAAAATCAATACATCTTTTTTTGTATTAATTTTATCTGTATTTCATTCCCTTTTCTTAAAAAAAATACCCAGGAAAAAAGAACATTAAAAAAAAATCGTAAATCGGTCGGTGTTAAAAAGTATGTTTTTGTCTTTTATAATTACCTTCACATTTTTTTTTGTTTTGTTGTTGTTGTGTCGTTGCTCGCTCTCTGACATTTAAAAAAAAAAGTAAGTTTCTACGTCTATTTTTGTTTTACTTGCTTTTCTCTTTAAATTTTGTCTTCTCTCCTGGTATTTAGGGGTGATCTTTTTACACTAGTATATCATACTGCGAATATTTTTAAAAGCTTTTGATAGTCTTCGTGAGCACAGACAACGCAATAGAAAGTGTGGGTTCCTTTTTTCTCGTGTACAAAAAAAGAAGAAAAAAGTTTTACTCCAAGTTCATCCTGACACTGAGAACTAAAGAAAAACCAAATTTCGCTTCTTGGCCACGATCTAAGAAAAAGCCACTCAGCTAAAAGAGTATTATTTGTCTAGAATTATTACTGCCACTAATTTTCAAAATAAATCAGAAAATTTCATTATCTGCTTTGTCGTTTCCTTTTGTTAATTATTTGTTCCGAAACATTAGCTTCTAAAACCTAAACAGAAAAGGTCTACAATACATGTCTCATGCAGAAAATAAGTAAAAGCGACAAGAATAAATTCAAATGTTTAATTAAAAGTTTAAATGTTTACACTTTACAATGGGACAATATATCTTTAAAAAAATGTTTATTTTACGTCATAAAAAATATAGAATTTGGAATCTTTAAAACAGACTATTTGATTTAGCACCCTCTCCTATTTTCAATAACTGATATATAGCCACCCTTTTTATTTTGTGATGCCTTGCTTGAAGTTAAACAATTTTTTTAAATGTTGGAAAGAAAACAAAACAAAAAAAATAATTATAAAGAAAGAAATGAAAATCAAAAATGCGTTACTCAATCAATATGTCTCTTTGCTAGCCACACGCAAATAAAATTGACGAAGAAAGACGTTTGACCATGCGATTTCTTTGGTAAAAAAAAAATATTTATTTTGACAAATTGAAGTTCATTTCTTACGATTTACGTTTTCCAAGACGACCTCATCATCATCGTTATTACTTTTTTCTGTCTTTAATAAATTCTTTTTTAAATAAAGTTTCTCCAATATGATATCTGGTAAAAATGACCTCCGTCATTATTTTCCCTTCGAGCCAAAGTATTGAAGCAGCAACAAAATAAACGTAACTAAAATAAAATAAAGTGAAGTGAAATGAAATAGTTGATATTGTAAAACAGCATTCATGAGATAATGGTGATCTTTGGGATTGTAAACGACAGGAAAAATTGTCAACGTTGACAAACTGTTGGTACATGGCCAACACTAGGATTTTGTTTTCATAGCAATTTAAAAACAAAATAAAAAGAGGAAAACATACTTGGCTGTAGAGGCTATTAAATTTTGATAGAGGAAGTGGGGGGAAGAATTTTCTTTTTAAAATGTCTGGTTATTATTTTGTGTTCCTCGTATGTTCAGAGCGCCGAATAGTAAGCAAAAAAAAATATAGTCTTTAGTTTAAGAAGAAAGAAGAAAAAATGCATAATTATATTTTGTTTATTACTGTTTTTATTTATTTATTGTTATGTTAATTTTTCTAATTATGTTATATGATATGTTAAATTTTTAAATCATTTCACTCGAAGCAAGACAGGAATGCAGCTAGAACAAGGGGGGGTAGAGAAAGTGAGAGACAAGACTGGGTATAGGGGATGGGGACGAAGGAAAGGATAAAAGCTGAATGTGGTTCAAGCAGACAGGAGATGGCGATTGACCTTGCATTTAAATTTTTGAGGATTGTAGTTATCAAGGAATCAAGGAAACGGAAGGGAGTTCCACTGTCGGGAAATGTAAGAAAAGAACCTGTTGGAGTAGAAGTATCAGTTACATTTACCTAATTCAACAGTAAAGGGTGGAACGTAAATGCCAATCTAGTAGCACGTTTAAACACACATAGTCTGGGCACTAGGGAAAAACTCACCACAGAAGTTAACATGAAAATACTTGTAGAAAAAAATTAGGGAAGCCACGTCACGTCGATGAAAAAGTGACTGAAGTTGAGATGCCAAATCAAGATCGATTACATTGTAGATTCTTCTTTGGATTTTGTCAAGAACTTCGAGATGAATAGCAAGAACAACAGACCAGATATGGAAGCAATATTCAAGGCATAGACGAATGGTAGATTTGTAAATGTGTAAGATGGACTCTGATGAGAAAAACTTTCTGGCACGACACAGTGACAACATTCCTTGCAGCAAATGTAGTTATTAATTTGATGTAAGCATTTCACTTCAAGTGCAATGTGTTGCTCTCCATGAGTCTAGTATCAGCCATACTGATGGCGGACAGGAAAGTTTCTCTATGGTGGTTAAATGAGAGCAGTTTCGTTTTTGAGGCATTAAAATTTATGAGCATTTTCCTTCCCCAGGTAACCACAGATTGGAGGTCATTTTAAACAGCAACGGCCAGGTTTTGTCAGCTCTGATGGATTTGTTATTGAGACAAGAGTAAATGGCAGTGTCATCAGCTAAATGACGACTTGGGAACTGATGATATCAGGAAGATCATTGATGAAGATCAGAAACAGCACAGGACCCAGGATAGAATCTTTACAACATTCACTCATCATGATGAATGTTGTAAAATGGAGACATTCACTTTTTTTTTTGTTGAATGTTGCATTGGTTAAAAAAAAAAAAAAAAAATGCAGTTCCTTTCCCACCATTTTCTTTGCCATGATAATTAGGTGAACATGGCAGTTGTTGCCTCTTTTTATTATGCAAGATCAAATAGCAGCAATCTAGATTTAACAAAAATAATTAGATATAAATGTTCTTTTTAAGAAAATATTGACATAATTAAAACATTGTCTAGTTTAATTAGATTTAATTTGTAAAAAAAAAAAAAAAAAAAAAAATGATAAATAATGAAATTTGCAAAAGTAAAAACAGAACATGCTTGAAGTAATCTTAATAATAAATATCCTCAGCACTTTCAATGCACTTAAACTGCTTTTCATCATTTTCACAAAGTCAGTAATTTTGCAATAAAAAGTGAAACTTTCTTTTTTGCAAGATCTCGGAAACTGTAAGATTTTAAAGATTTGTAGAATGATACATTTTTACAGTGCTATTTATATACCAAAAGGAATCAATACTTTTATTGTAATAATGCCAAAAAACTACCAAGTGACCCCAAAAAGTAATAGTAAGAACTTTATTCACTTGCTCCTTACTACATCTATGCATTCTTTATAAAAGCAGCAGAAACCCACAGATGTCCATTTGGTAACAAGAAAGGTGGCACTTCATTTGAACTAAAGAAAATTCTCAATATGTATACAGTATGAATTATCTTTATACACTTAAAAAACACACTTATAACTCAATCTTTTGCTGTTTTTGATTTTTAAAGCTTTTTCTTTTTGAACTGTGTTTTAATATTGTTTAGTCAACTCTTTAAAAGGAGACACTTGATTCCTGAAAAGACTTGTAGAAAAGAAACTTATTTTTACATTGTGTATACTTATTACATATATTATTTTATTTTTTAGTCTTACATCACATTTTTCCTTGCAATATTATAACTTTTGTAAATTTTTTTCACTGAATCACCATGCTTATGTATTTTCTAGGTGCAACTGTTTAAGTTTGCATAATTTCATCAAAACTTGTTTTACTAATGTATGTAATCACTTTTATATTGCTTCAACTCTTGTTATAAAAATTTAATCTAGATTCACCAACAGAAGTTTTGAACTTCAATAGTTTCTTTACTGACTCACTTTCCAACCTAAGCCATTATTGCTTTTGTTCTGAGAAAATTTCCATTAAAATCCATAAGGAACTGAGGACGACTGGTTAAAAGGTTTCATAGCTTTTTGATATTGACCAGTTTAGTTGAACCCCCCCCTTATCCATGTCAATTGTTGTCACATGTTGCTGTCAAGACCTAGAAATATGGTTGACCTGGAAGAGGATCAACTTGTTTATACAGATACTGATGAACTGTGAATCACACTAATGCATAATAACCCAAATAATTTGTTATTCAAACAATGATCCTGCAACACACAGAACATAGAAATGTGTAATTGATAAAGAGAAAAATATTGTTGTACAAGGAGTTCAATTCTTTCATGTTGTTACAATATTTCTGCTGATCCATTGTTTAGGTATCAAACACAGAAAAAAAGAAAAAGAAAAAAAAATTAATTTTTGACAAAGGTTGAAGAATGAATTGGCTTGAACTTTATAGTAATGACATCAAGAACACACACAAAAAAAAAAATACGAGTTCAACAGCACAAGCAAGTTTTTAATGTTAATGATTTTTTTTCAGTTATAGTCAGATAAATTGTCTGTAACTTTAAGAAAAGTCATTACAATGAAAGCTATTGTTGAGGAAAAAAAAATATTTACTGAAATAAGAATTATCCTTTTTAAATTTATGAGTTATTTATTTTTTAAATAAAACAAATTCAAGTTTTTCAAAATACAAGATGAATAAAAGTAAGCAAAACTTTTTTCTGCAAATCAAATATAAACCAAAACTAGGAAAGAATTTTGAGGAGTGCAGTATTTGTTCTTGTTATTCTGTATTTGTATGTAGTTTTAGGGTAATTCAATTTTACTATAATTTTACAAAACAAGGTACACTTGGCCAATATATAAGCAATAAATGGTTCACATTGGCTTTAACTCACCCACAATTCAAACTCCATGATTCCCTTGCATATTTAATGAGTAGTATGGACACAAGTAGAAACACAAAGTATTGGGCTGCAGAAATGTAGATATGCTTGAAATTGCAAAAAAAAAAAAAAAAAATGGAGTTGATAGTCAAAAAAAAGAACCTAAAAGGAGTGTTATGTTGAAATAAAATTTTCTTTTGTTGATAAAGATTTAGAGAGAAAGAAAAAGTCTTCCTCAAGAGAGAATGGTGACAAGAGAAGACTTACATTTATGCCAAGAAAAATAGTTCTCATACAGAACACACAGACTTATGTAAATTGGGACATTAAATGCTCTGCCGATATTTTATCTGATGTAAACAAATTGTTTTGAAATGTTCTTCATTAATAACACTGATTTGTCACATTCTCTACATGTCAAATGCACTGAAAAATCTTTCATTCGATATAGTTACAACAAAAACTGCCATATTCTAAAGATTTGAATAACTAATAAATGCTAGCTTTCCAAATACTAGTATTCTGTCAGGATTTGATTTTGAAATCTATTATATTTTCAAAATGTCTGCAGGTTCTAATATCTTGAGATGTGCAATGTATGCACACATAAATCGAAATGTTTTAGAAAAGAAACGCAAAACAAAAAATCAACAGTTAAAACTTTATTTTACAGATCTTCAAGTGTTAGACAAACTTTTCATTTGAGTACATGAAGAAAATGGTCAATGAGTTTCTAATTCTAAACTTAGTGGAATGATCTTTTATTGGTTTAAAGAGTCTGGATCATATACATTATCAATGGTTCTAAGCCAGGTTCATTTGGAGTTTCAAAGAATAATATCTCTGTCAATCAAAGATGTTTTTTATCAGAACAATCTAAACCAAAAGGAAGTTAGAGCAAAGTTCATGCAATTTGAATTCATTTCAACAAAGATCATGCCACATCGAAAATTATCCAACCATGATTTTTAGAACTTCAGCCCATTCATTTCAGTTACATAAAAATAAATTTTCCTATCGTTTGTATGAACATAAGGAAATGTTTCAAGAAAACCTTCCAACAAGTATCAAGCAGTTACATCTGGAAAGAAATGTTGATGGTCTAAATTGAGGAAGGAAAAAAAATAGAAAAAAGAACAGCATATGCAATTAAAAAAAATAAAACACAAAATACCCATAAATTAATTTGATTAAAATGGTGTGAAAATAAAAACTATGGACAATATTCCATCTTTGAAAATATAAATGCTCATTAAATGTGTAAAATCTTTTGATTTTTTTTCTTTTTTTAAATATCACAGCTGTTTCAGAAAACCAGGCTTTTTAAATTTAGTTAAAACCTTTTCCAGTAACTAAAACCAATTTCTAGAGGCATAAAAGCATTTAAACAATAAATATAATGTCTTAACAAAAAAATAAAAGCATCATTTTTGTTGTTTTCATTATTTCAAATGAATATAAGCAAAAAAAAAAAAAAAAAAAAAAAAAAAAAAAAAATGTAGTTTTGATGATATAATAATGTTAAATTTGCATTCAACTTGAAATGAGATGCTGGAATAATCAATAATAGTGAGAAATCATTTGATTACACAGATCTGACCTTGAACAATGTATAAAAAGCCCCTGGACCAAATCTGCACACAGTTTAAACAATATCATTTTAGAGTCCCCTCCTTGATTGATTCTAAATATTGTCGAATCTACATTTTTATTCCTGTTCACTAATAAATATTGTTTTCATAGAAAGAAAACATCAATTTCAGAAAAATGTATTTGGTTACTACAGATTTGTGATTCCATAAATATCTGCACAATGTTGGCAAATTGTTCTTGATTATATAATTTTCTTCCTTATTTTAAAATTAACTGAAATGATGAATATAATAAAACTATAGCATACGTAAGTTAAAACTGAGGACAACATTTATTTTCTAAGTGGTATCTGAGAATACTGTCTAAATTATGACATGCTTTGTAATAGAGAGTTTTGTCAAATTAATTTAATAATTTAATACAGATTTATAACACATTGATAATGATGACGTAACAAGTTTACATTTATTTACAAAATTCTATATCACCACAACGCATTTATTCTATTATGACTGATAAGCTACCTAAAAGACTATCAGTTGAGTAAAGGAAACTATAAGACTTATTGACATAAATACGCTTTAGTCATTTAATGTTTTTTTTGAAGGAGGGGACTCGTAGTATCACAAGAGGACAGCAATGCCAGCATCACAGCGACTTGTCCACATGGAAGGGCCAGAGGTCCATTTGGTAGTCTGAGGATTATAACATTCACATGAATAGAGTGTGGTTGGGGCGACATACTGACCAAGTGAATGATTTTCAGTATACCACCCTCCAAAAACATAAAGAATACCATCGATAGCAACAACACTGGCACCTGCCCGTGGTGAACACATTGGAGGTATACTTGTCCAAGTATCCTAAAACAGAAAACAAAAACAATTTTGACATTTCTAACATCAGGAATTCTTTTATAGAAATACTTAATGTAAATATTTCAAGACTAAATTCATAAGCTTTTTTCACTCATTCCAAAATTGAACATTCTGAAATTAACTTTGACATAAAAAAATAATAATGTTAATACTGGTTTCTTGAATTTTACTTCATTCATTTGTGCAACTGGCTTCTTCAGCTTTCTGTCAACATTTTCTAAACAATGAATGAATGACAAATTTGTAAAATTAAAAAAGTAGTAATTAAATTATAGACAAAATAACTGCAATACCAATAAAAAAAATTCTTTGTATATGAAACCTTAAAAAGCATAGCATTCGTAGAAAGACTTCACAGAAAATATCTAAAAATTTGTTTGTATATAATTAGCCCCAAGACAAGGCATAAAACTTTTTCAGATAGGAGTATACAAACTTTAATAGAAACTAATATGTATAAAGATATGGAACAAATATGCTACGATAAGCGTTCCACTGCCGAAGGATCCTTTCTGAATGAAACTCAAGTAGTAGCAGTAGTAGTACAGCAGTTGCAGTAACTGGAAAAGTAATTGTTTTATTAGCAATTCTATTGATGTTTTGCTTTTTAGCATTGAACACTGATATTAATTGTCATCTTTTTTCATGATGGTGTTTATACATACATTTCAAAAATATATTACTGAATTGTATATATCTATCTAAATATCATCATTCATATATATTTTATATATATATATATATATATATATATCTCAATAGCATCATTCACATATATATATATATCTCTCAATAGCATCAATCATTCATATATATATATATATCTCAAAAGCATCATTCATATATATATATATATATATATATATATATATATTCATCATTCATATATATATATATATATATATATATATCTCAGCATCATTCATATATATATATATATCTCAATAGCATATATAAATATATATATATATCTCAATAGCATCATTCATATATATATACCTCAATAGCATCATTCATATATATATACCTCAATAGCATCATTCATATATATATATACCTCAATAGCATCATTCATATATATATACCTCAATAGCATCATTCATATATATATACCTCAATAGCATCATTCATATATATATATATATATATACCTCAATAGCATCATTCATATATATATATATACATATATATATATATATATCTCAATAGCATCATTCATATATATATATATATATATATATATATCTCAATAGCATCATTCATATATATATATATACATATATATATATCCTAGCATCATTCATATATATATATATATATATATATATATATATATATACATATCTCAATAGCATCATTCATATATTTCGGATCGGGATTCCTTACTAAATTATCAAATAAGTAGGGAGGGAGGGAGGGAGGGGAGGGAAAAAAATAAAAATTTAAAAACGGAAAAAACGAAAAAAAAAAATAAAAAAAAAATGAAAAAATGTAAATGCAGTCAGCTAGAGCTGACGATACTCACATGGGCCAACAAGTGGGTAACTGCCTGCGTCGTCATGATGATGATGACTGAATATACAACTTTACCTTGTGTCCAAGCGTCGACCTGGTGGGGGGTAGGAATCATCGGCCAATCCTGGCCCCCACCAAGTACTGGGCTAGGGAGATATGCTTTCAATAAGATTTCAAAGAGGAGATAGAATGGCGAAAAAACAATTCCACTTTCAGACAATATATCAAGCAAAAAGATACAGTCACAACATCGTTGGGATACTGACGAGACACCCTCGCATCTAGTCAAAGACATTCAATCTTCCATTTTTCTAGTTTTTTTACTTTGTTAACATATCGGATCGGGATTCCTTACTAAATTATCAAATAAGTAGCATCACTGGGACAAAATGCCTTTCGGTAGGGAGGAGGGAGGAGGGTGAGGGAAAAAAATAAAAATTTAAAAACGGAAAAAACGAAAAAAAAAAAAAAAAAAAAAAAAAAAAAAAATGAAAAAAAATGTAAATGCAGTCAGCTAGAGCGAAACGATACTCACATGGGCCAACAAGTGGGTAACTGCCTGCGTCGTCATGATGATGATGACTGAATATACGGCTTTACCTTGTGTCCAAGCGTCGACCTGGTGGGGGGTAGGAATCATCGGCCAATCCTCGGCCCCCACCAAGTACTGGGCTAGGGAGATATGCTTTCAATAAGATTTCAAAAGAGGAGATAGAATGGCGAAAAAACAATTCCACTTTCAGACAATATATCAAGCAAAAAGATACAGTCACAACATCGTTAGGATACTGACGACACCCTCGCATCTAGTCAAAGACATTCAATCTTCCATTTTTCTAGTTTTTTACTTTGTTAACATATCGGATCGATTCCTTACTAAATTATCAAATAAGTAGCATCACTGGGACAAAATGCCTTTCGGTAGGGAGGGAGGGAGGGAGGTGAGGGAAAAAAAAAAAAAAATTTAAAAAACGGAAAAAACGAAAAAAAAAAATAAAAAAAAAAAAAAAAAAAAATGAAAATGTAAATGCAGTCAGCTAGAGCGAAACGATACTCACATGGGCCAACAAGTGGGTAACTGCCTCGCTGTCATGATGATGATGACTGAATATCGGCTTTACCTTGTGTCCAAGCGTCGACCTGGTGGGGGAGAATCATCGGCCAATATCTCAATAGCATCATTCATATATATATACATATATATATATATCAATAGCATCATTCATATATATATATATATATATATATATATCAATAACATCATTCATATATATATATATATATATATATATCAATAACATCATTCATATATATATATATATATATATATATATATATATATATATATATATATATATATATATATATATATATATATATATATATATATATATATCATATATATATATATATATACAATATATACATCATTCATATATACATATATATATATATATATATATATATATATATATATATAATAGCATCATTCATATATACATATATACATATATATGTAATAGCCTCATTCATATTTACATATATACATAATAGCATCATTCATATATATATATATATATATATATCTCAATAGCATCATTCATATATATACATATATATCTCAATAGCATCATTCATATATATACATATATATCTCAATAGCATCATTCATATATATACATATATATATATATATATGTATATAAATAGCATCATATATATATATATATATATATATATCAATAGCATCATTCATATATATATATATATATATATATATCAATAGCATCATTCATATATATATATATATCAATAGCATCATTCATATATATATATATATATATATCAATAGCATCATTCATATATATATATATATATATCAATAGCATCATTCATATATGTTATATATATATATCAATAGCATCATTCATATATATATATATATATATATATATATATATATATATATATCTCAATAGCATCATTCATATATATATATATATACACATATATATCGCAATAGCATCATTCATATATACATATATATATATATATATATATATATATATAGCATCATTCATATATATATATATATATATATATATATATATATAAATTAGTACATGTACTAGTACCTATGTGTTGGTGTGCAACTTAAGTTTTGCTGAATTACAGCTCGTCAAGTACAAAGTCTATGTAAACAAACGCCTCATGGGAGAAATGCTGCTATGTAGCCCCAAAATAAAATAAGACAAAAAGAGTAGTAAATGTGATGCAGAGGGGTTACATTTTTTAAAAAAAATAGAAAATGGTAACAATTATGATCTTGTGATGATGACTTTTAAATTAAGACTGAAAATTAAGTGTTGTTCAAAGAACTCCCGCATCCACTTCAACGTTAAGTCACTCAACTGTTCCAAACCAAAGTTGGTAGGAAGTTCACAACCCTGAACCTAAATAACAGTGATGTAGACACTTTTGCAGATCACATTAAAGAAGTGTTACTCACAACAGCTGAGGACGTTTTGGGTAAATGGCAAAGGAAAATCCAACTGTGAGTCATGAACAAAATCTTGGATTTGTGTGATACGAGGAGAGAATTGAGAGGAAAGAAGCACTCGAGTGACGAGGTCTATGCCCAATATCAGGAAGTGCACACAGTGATACGAGGAGAAAAATGCAAGCAGCTAAAGGGAAGTGTAAAACCATTGAGGAGGATATGCTTACTGACAATAACAAACAGGCTTACAATACTCTCAAATCAATCACTAAGACCAGCCAAGAGAGAGAATGGTTAATTGTTGACAGACAATGAGGAGGTTCTCTATCGATGGACACAATACTGTGATGTTTTATACAATTACCAGCTTCATCTAGATGTCTCTATATTGCAAAGTGACCAGTACTCCAGAGAAGAAGATGAGGTCAGTCCATCGATACTGAAAGGGGATGTTGCATTGGCAATAAAGAGCTTTCAACCTGGCAAGTCACTCTGAGTGGATAATATTCCCTCTGAATTAATAAAACATGGAGGTGAAGAAACAATCAAAGTCATTACGACACTATGCCAGAAGATTTGGGAACAAAAAAGTGGCCTAACGAATGGACTCAGTCATTGGTAATACCCCTGCCAAAGAAAGGAAGCCTCAGGCAGTGTCAAAATTATAGGACAATAAGCCTGATCAGTCATCCTAGTAAAGTCATGCGCTGTATCATTTTGAATAAAAATTAGAAAGCTACTACACAGAGAATTTAAATGCCTCAACTTGAAAATTATTGTAAATACTAATTTTAAAAAAAGTAGACTTCCTAGATATAACATTAGATTAAATGAATAATATATACCTACCTTACAAAAAACCCAATACTAATCCTTTGTATATACACCCTAAGTCTAATCCTCCTCCATCAATAATTAAGCATATACCTTAATCTATCAAAAAAAGAATAAACACAAATTCAGCAAATGAGAAAATATTTTATGAACATAGCAATTTCTATGATAAAGCTCTAAAATATAGTGGCTGTAAATCAATTTCTAAAAAGTTATTCTTAGTATCGCTTGATAATTGAACGGAACATTGTATTTTAAGTCTAATTTTTATAATTGAATTTGAATTGAAATTTTAAAAAAAAATATATTATGCTCTACAGTTGTATCGGACACTGCTTTTTAAAAATAAAAATAAATGCTAAGAAATCTGAATTATAAACCTCATTGTTCTTTCCTATTATTTTAATATATGAACAATGTTATCAATACGTGTATATATATATATATATATATATATATATATATATGTCAGGACATTATTTTGATGTGTATATTTGAACTATTTGGGTGATATGTAACCGATTTGAAATTTCTATTTTTCAGGATATTTACTTTGGATAATTGCTTATGCTTATTTCACCCTAATGGCTTGTATTGATGCAAATGATGCTGGGATTAAGAGGAAAAGAACAGTTTTGCTGTTATCACAAAAAGTGGAACTTTTAAACAGACACTGGCAAAAGTTCATTGTAACTAATGGCGGAGTTCAACACAGGAAAGTCAATATTGTAGGATATAAAATCTTCCAAAGAAACTATTGTCAGTGTTCATACTGTCACAATGAACAAGGGAATAAAAAACATGATTGTGATGAAACCTGAACTGAAATTAAAAAAAGCTATTGAAAAGGTTGTTAGTTTTATGAAAAGAAAGCCAACATTCAGTTATGACAATTACAATAATACACACACAGTTAAAAAATGTCTTTTGTTTAAAAAATTTGAAGAACAAAAGCAAAACAAAATGCAAAGTTGAGAATGATATTAGAGGAGAAAGAATCATCATGCAACAGCGATTAAAAAAATCCTAGTTAAATTATTTGTTTTGCATACGTGGCATACATACTTTAATGAATTTTCATTAACATTACATAATTTATTTCTTTTTCTTTGAAATCAATTCTGTTATATTTCACTCACCATTAGCTTATTTTGTTTCCTATAAAACATTGAAAATAAATTTTAAACCTGATTTCAGTTCTTTAATTTAAACTAAATATAACCCCTCTTATGTGGACTTTGTAACCAATTCCTCATATCCAGAAAGCCTTCTTAGTCCAGCTGTCAGGGATTCTAATATATATATATATATATATATATATATATATATATATATATATAAAGTACAGTGTGTGTGTGTGTGTCCAAACAACTCCTCCACTTCCTCTGGTCTGATTTCAATGATACATAGCTTATTCAAAAGTCCTAGAAAATTTAGTTCAGGGAATGATTTTCATTGAGCTCAGATTCAGGGTTGCCAGATTATACAGAGTTAAAGATATATATTAATATATTATACTAGCCATTATCACTGCTTTCATGGTTCAAGGGGAGTAACTCTTATTTTCCTTTTTTATTCCGAATTTGCAGTGCACATTTTATTATAAACTAGCTTAAAAGATGCCCTATCAGGTGGCATTTAAGCTAGCTTCTGTGGAGGACTCTTGGTTTGGCTTTTAGGCCTTTCTTCTATTACACTTCTCTCTAGAGCTTTCAGACATTTCACTTCCACACTTATTTTCCACTCCCACACA